>JAODKM010000025.1:16160945-16176201 GCA_026780845.1 Petrocephalus sullivani
CCCCCCCACGAACCTTGCCTTGAAAGCTCCCCCCAGTCTCTCAGTACCAAGCTACCTAACCCAGCCTGCACCCCCATTGGCCAGAGCCTGGTTATCAAGGTCAAGTGCTAGGGGTTGCAGGGCCACAACAATACCTGAATCTCTCATAGCCATCCTTCCCACAATGCCTTGGGGTTTGTCCACTGATTCGCTACCAAGAAGCATTGAGAAAATTACTTTCAGGCAGTGGTGGAGGAGTCTCCATCAGAAGGGATACCCGTTAAGGAAAGACTGCATGCGGAAAATATATGGTCCATGACACCAAGTAAAAAGGTACCCCAAAGGGTGAAGGGCGAACATTCACGTGTAAGAGAGAAAGACTGAATGCTTGGGTTACACAAGGTCAAAGGTAAGAGCAAACATCATATTGTACCAGATGCAACCTCTGTTTACGCAGATGTCAGGTAGCAGAAGCATTTAATCGGCTTATCCAAGGCGGATGCATGCAGACACCGACATCTACAGCAATCTGGGATCACAGCAATCACTGCAGTGTAAATATATATATATATATATATTCACAAACACATCCAGAGCATTTACTTAATAATGACATTTTATTTTCCCCTCATGGGAGAGAGCCGGGATTGATACAGTTTTTCCATTTTGTTTTAATTTCAGTTACATATTCCTAACCGGATTCATACGCATTCCTACCTGTCATGGCAATTGCTTAATATTTTCCTCGGTTCCCAAAACTTTCCGACAGCCGTTTCCTGTGACCTCGATTTGAAGGGCTACAGCAATGATACCTACCTTATAATCTGCATGTTCACTTACGACATATGAATTATCTCCTAAATACTCCTAAACTCTGGTAAAGAAGTAAAAAGAGTCATCTGTATGTCGTTTTTCGATGTAGAAAAGGTATGCTGAGGTTGGAATAAATTTATTAAGGTTTTGATTGAAGATCGAATCCATGTCATTGACGATAGAGAATGATGACAGAAGATCTAATAAACACTTATGTAAGTCTGCCAAATGCTACAAATGCAAATGTAATCAGTTTTTCCCCGAGATTTTTTGTTTGCTTATTTTAGCAAAGTTATTCTAAAATGAAAATCTGTTAAACTACCCCAAAGCTTTTGATTTAGCTAATTTTGGTCTTATAATGGAATGCTATGGATTTGCTGTGAGATTTCTTCTGTGATTGTGGCAGCGTGAGATTAGGGCTGAAAGTGTGAGTGTCACACCAGATGCACGAGCTTTGCCAACCCCGCTATCTTCTGCAAATGGGGCATTCGGTCACCTGAGCCATGAAATTTAAGGAAGCTCACAGAATTTGCAGCGCGGGGTGACGGTGCTTGCCAGAAGGCTTTGGCGTGTTTATAGGCAGAAGGGGAAACCTGACTGATCACCATAATGCTGTTAGAGCTCAACAGTGACAGGGAAAGACAAAATAGCTAGCCTAAAATTCTTCTGCAATTAGCCAAGTAGCTAGGGAAGAGGAACAAGTCGGCAACGGTGACTGTGTGATGCCGGCGTCCCCGCATGAGAGGGACCAATGAGGGACCAATGAGGGACCAATGACTGCTTCGCTTTGTCCTCTAATTAGCTGTGAGCCTGATAGAGAGCACATATGGAATCAGAGAATTCTTCAAACATAATATGTACCATGTGCCAGACACGCCAGCACATTCACAAATCCAAACCATGTCGCTCATTTGTAAATTAAGCGCTAAAAGGCTTGAGGTCTTTTCTGCAAAATGGAATGACAGTAAACCTTGGAGGTTACACAAGGAAGCCATCGCAACTGCATGAAATTGCCCAATTTTGTAATTTCCAAACGGCTAATACAAAATATATCCCCACCTAGGGGACTTGACCAGGCCACATAGAGAGACTAAACAAATGCTGAGTCCTTATTAGGTTCTCACATTGTTTTTATTTGCCATTTATCGATCAATGCAACAGAAAATTAAGGCAGTCTCTCCCTGGCAAGGACCGAGATCGCATTGCCTGGCGAAAGGTAAACACATTCAGTCTCTTGGCATTTTCCTTAGCAAAAATCGCACACAATGACCTTGTTCATTAATGCACACGCTGCAGTTTCAGCCACTCCTCTCACAGAGCTGGAGTTTCACGAGTGACTTGATGTATCACATGTCTTTTTGTTTTTCCTGTGTGGTTCCTTTTAAGGCCGGGGTCAGAGGGTGAGGTGAACCAGGCCCCATTTAAATGCTGACAGAGGGTCTTGGATGCCTGAACCCAAACTCCCGATCCCTGCCGCTCGGGGCAGGGAGAGAGGCCCCTGCCTGACAAAGGTGCAGTTTGTTACTCCTTCTCAAAGAGACAGGGCAGGAAAAAAAGAAAAAAAGAGAGAAGACAATGGAGAAGCTTATTGCATGTTCTTTTGACCTTTTAAGCTCACAGAGTAGATCAGAGTTTGAGCTATACCAGATCAGGCAGCCCACTGCAGGACAGGAAATGTCAGGTTCTTTACTTCAGCTCCGGCCAGGCAGTGCAAATCGCTGATGCCCTCAACCAAAATGGGGTGTTACTCAAACGTAAGATTATGCAATGTCATTTCAGGGAAAAGGATGATGCTTTTAAACTTTATCTTTCGATGTCCGTCCGCCTTCATGGATGTAGATATGCAGGTTAATGTCCACTCCCCCAAGAAGATCTGTAAACGTATCCACACATGCACACGCACACACACACACACACGCGCACACACACACCAAGAACCTTAGTGGCCATTTCTAGCACAAGGAAATGCGAGAAAGTTAGAAAACCAGATGAAGTTTCATGTTTGTGTGGCTAAAATGTCAGAACCACCAACATATCACCCAGCAACAAATTTATCTGGAAAACGTATCAGTTATATCAACAGGACGTGCCATTTTCTATTTAAGAAATGTTTCATCAGGCCTTACAAACCTATGGCTGCTGGTAATATAAAGTCTTAACCTTTCACTCTTATGGGACAAATGCACTATAACAGGCCGACTGTTTTATGAAACAGAATCAAAGCTGTGCTGTTTGTGCTGTACATAAACAGGCTATTCATAAATACAAAGGCGACTGCTTGCTGTCCTTTTCCAGACTTCCCTGGGCATCCTTATACATGTATACATGTTAGTCACTTAATCACTTCTTAAATCACTTCTGTTCCACGGTGTCCAGAGAGAAGCATTGCGACCTGAAGCATTAAGAACAGTCAGCGAACGGCTTCAATTATTAAAATATTTCTCACTGCGTTACAAGAAAGCTAGGGGAGGTCACGGAAATTTCTCCAAGCCCCCGAGGAGCCCTTTAAAGAAACGCCGAGACAAAAATAAAGCCTTCATCCGTTAATCGGTCTGACATTTTACGTTTTATTCCCATATATAATTTTCCCGGCAGGTAAAGGTGGAGCAGAAACTCTACAGGTTAATTCTCCCCCCTCCCTTTCTAATTTCTCTCATTCCGGCGCGCTGATGCTTGGATAGATCAGGAAGAAAGCAGGACCATGGTTATTCCAGGTCAGTTGTTGCTCCAGATGAGCCACAGAAGCAGGATGTGAGGGCGTTTTGCACAGCTGGGGGATGCTGGGAATGGACCAAACGTGGCATGAGAAAAAAAACAAAAAAAACAACCACTATGAAACTACAGCTCTGTCAATAATCTGCTTCCATTTGGAGGCCAGCAGAGCTGTTGGGAAGAGGCATATTTGCCCTAAACAGTCCCAAGAGCATTTGTTTACTTACAGGAAGAGGCCCTGCCTTTAATGGCTTAGAGGCAGAGGGCATTATGGGTAACTTTGACAGTCTGTGCACAACAATCTATGTAATACACTGCAATAACTGAAAGCCCCTTAAACACTTAACTGTTTTGTTAAAATATGTCAGGACTACATTGTGGAAGAGGCATTTTCTATCTCTGACATGCATGATACCGCGGAAAGTGGCTAATTTCCAGGTTTCTGCAAATTACAGTTGTGTGAAATGTTTGGGAACGCATCAAGAATGCCTGGGAAGGGCAGCTCGATTAAGGGACGTCTGAAGACAGCAGCCCAGCTGTTGATCCTTCATGGGTCATGGCTCTTCCGCATCTACATCCGGGGGCCTCCGTTCTTTGAACCGGGGGCCGCGAAATCGCGCGCCGATTCGACGCCCCAGTGACGGCCAGCCAGCCCCACACCCCCCTCCTCCGCAACACCGACTCTCTGTTCCGCATCAGGAGCTGCATTCGCCAGGAAACCGTGGGGGTCGCGTGTTCCGGCAAACGCCGAGCAAGTGGTGCGCAACAGCGAGCAGCAGCCCGTCCCCGGGGTCAACGTGGGAGGGGCTTGCGGTTCACGTCTTCGGCCAATCACAGTCTTCGTCGTGCGACATCACTGCATTAATTAAAATCAGTGCTTTCTGTTAAGCAACAAGGTGCACAGATTTGTGAAGTACCTGGTTTATTGTGCTAATAGGTACAAAACAAAAAATATGCTTACCTGCAAAAGCTGTACACAGCAATGTAAGGGTGTCTCTTTATTTAATGATGATGATGATGATAAAAAAGAAGAAAAAGAATGTGATTGGTTAAAGACGTGACCCAGGGACACGAACATCGGGACATCCAAGAGTAGCGTGTCGAAATGACCCAGGGAAGCCATCCGCTCGGCCAAAGCAGTGCGAGTCTGCCAGTGGCTTCGTTTCAGCACAGACAGCACACCGACACGGACAACCCACCGACACAGACAGCACACCGACACAGACAGCCCACCGACAGACAGCACACAGACAGCCCACAGACACAGACAGCCCACCGACACAGACAGCACACCGAAACAAACAGCACACCGACACGGACAGCACACCGACACGGACAGCACACCGACACAAACAGCACATCGACACAGACAGCACACCGACAGACCACCGACACAGACAGCACACCGACACAGACAGCACACCGACACAGACAGCACACCGACACAGACAGCCCATCGACACAGACAGCACACCGACACAGACAGCACACCGACAGACCACCGACACAGACAGCACACCGACAGAGACAGCACACCGACACAAACAGCCCACCGACACGCAAGCAGCCAGCACAAGTGCTTATAAACGATAACGTCGCCTCACTTTTTTCTAATTCTCTAACCGCCACCCACTTGTGGAGAAACACAGAAGAATGATGACGATTTCCTAATATCAGTGTGGGGCAGTCTGAGCCTTAGCAGGTTAGGCCTCAGTGTCTGTCATCGCAAGGTTGCTGGCTTGAATCCTATGCTCAGGAGAAGTACCCACATCCCCACTGGACCCTGAGCAAGGACTTTAACCCCAAGAAAAATGCCCCAGCATTGCAGGATGGATGGATAGCTAACTCTGCAATCAGACCCCAAGTTTTGTTCTAACCTCAGTGTATGTATTAAAAAAATGAGAGCAAGATGGGATTTGGGAAAAAACAAACATATTCCAATGTGCCTGTTCTCATACTTGTACAAATGGAAAATAAAGCTCCATTTAATTTTCAGTCTATGCAGGGAGGGCCCTCGTTCATTTTTTAGCATTAGCACACCTACCGGGACGAGAACGCCATGCTATTTAAACATTTCACGCTAAAGCCATCTGCAAAACAAACGGAGATTCCCCGGGAGTGGACACCCTCCACGCGAGAAACTAAACTTCAGCATACCGCCATCTAGGTCCTCAAAATATTTGAGCCACTTCAGTCCTAATCGGCAAAAAGGGTTAAAGAGTCTGGGGGGGGGAAGGTGCATGACAAGATTTACAGGGCTTTTAGAGGGCCAGGCCAAAGGCGGCGTTTACACTGAGCGCTCTCTGGGCTTTTAGCTAAGGCCTGCGTCTTATGTACATACGGACAGTGCGTGTGCTTTAACATATACCAACACGGATTCCTGGGGGTTACAGCTGAGTGCCTGTACACCCACACACATCTGTCCCTGCCCCAGTAAATTAAATACAAAGATCTGTGAAGAAGCAAAAAATACAACAAAAAAAAAACTACATTGTATTTATTTTCGGATGTGTGGGCCAGTGTATTTAGAGTCTGTTATCGCGCCCTTGGATTGCAACAATGCCCGTGTTTGATAGCTAACCCAAGCCGTTATATATGTTTTCCCCGTAGAAAACATCAATCCTCTAAATCTGAAAGCACATCCTTTAATAAATAACGATACGTCCCACTCACTGATCTCCTCAGCAATTCTGGTATCGACGCACTTCTCGATGCACTTTTAAGTGGCGGCCTTTGAAGCCGCACATTTGGCAGTGCGCATCCTTTTCTAGTGTGTACTTTTTTTTTTTTTTTATCCCCCGAGCGTTAGAAATAGCTGTTTCTGTTTTTTTTCCTCCTTCTTCCTTTTTTGCCCTGGGAGCACAGATACCACCGGGCCTGCTGGGGATCCCACAGGACACAGCTGTCTGCACTAACTGGACCACGGTACGTTCCACTGGGACGGCATGTCGCCAAGTGACGCAGCCACTCAAACCACGGCCCCATGCCACCTTTTTCAGTTCCGTTCCTCGTCTCGCTCTGCATCAAAGCTGCCTTCCTGGTATCACACCCACCCTCTAATGAAATTCCTGCAGCGTCTCCCACGAGCGCGGTGCGGACATCCGCACGCACAATCCGCGCGTGGTGAAAGTCTGACTCTGGCTTCCTGTTGTTTCCAGCGGGCCGACGGCGAGAATGCGCCATGCTAATCTCTGCCACGTGATTTTAAATCCATCTTTAAAGTGTTTCCAACAAAACCGAACAGCAGGCGACAGGCAGACAGGCAAAATTCCAGACAGCGTCCTTCCTCTCACATACCTATATTTTTAAAAATACAAAGGAGAGATGGATTTTCAATCCATCTTAATTTTATCTATTTTAGTCTGAAATGTCTGCTCATCCAATAAGAAGCTTATTCCCCAACCCACTACTGCTATTGTGTAGGGAAACATTTCCTTTGTTCTGATTTAAATTGGGTTCCAGTTAAGTTCATATATTAAGATTAAAACATTTATCAGGTACGACCCTGTCTTTTGCACCTCAAGATATTGGATGCTTGAGGTTTTGAACAAGCCACACGAAATGATAGCCGTTCTGACCTGCCCTTGCATGAACCTTCTTGGAACCCTTAGGCTGCAGCTACCCTCTTGTCTTTCAAAATTAATCACCTGTCCATCACTACAAACAAGTGAGCAAGACTGCTTGCACTTTTATTCTGTTGTCCACAGTGACGTGATTTTTTCATGAAATTGGGGTGAGAGAGTCTCTGGAGCAGTTGAGGGCCTTGCTCAGACACCAAAAGTGAAATCAACCCTGGGATTCAAACCAGAAACCTTCCAGTTGGAGAAGCAACGCACCACCACCCCCCCCAGATAAACTTCATTTCCCAAGGGAAATTCTTGAAAGTGAAGCATCACCTATACACCGTCTGAACCTGCTACCTTAACTATTAGCACCAAACCCACGTTTGGATTGCCTGGGGGTCCCTGATGACTGGTGTGAGAAACACTGCTCTAACCTACTGAGCTAACCGGCTAATTACTAAAAAAACAGTGCAGCTATGGTAAGTCATTGCAAGCTAAGCTACCTGATTTTAGACGTGCCAGTTGACAGTTCTTGAATAAAGTTAGATGCCAAGTTAAAAATGTTGGTCTTAACTAAAGGAAGTCACTGAAGTCAGATATAAATCCCTCAATGTGGTCCACAAATCTGGGGCAAAATTATTTAGCTGATATTAAAAGCAGCACCCCCACAAAGTTCATCAGTCTGTGAGCAAAGAGATAAACTGTACATGAGATCTGCCAGGCGGATCTGCATAGGGGTGTCCAGTTTGTCAGTTTTCTGACCGGCCGTAGGGGGTACACACCCCCTCCCTTTCGCCAGCACATTCCCGCTACCCGTCGCCAATCGTTTGTCCCGCATCCGCCGACCTCGCCGTCGTTCGGGATGGACGGATTCTGACGATGATTCCGCCTTGGCCCGTCGCCCCGTCTGGTTACAGATCATTGCCCCCGCTGACAGGACGGGTTACCTCCCAGAAAAGCACCACCGAAACCTTCAAAACACAAAATATTTTATTCAAGTGCCGACTTAGGTTAGGGACACCAGCTACTGTAGGCCTAAGTGGTCACAGGCAAGGAAACCTTTCATGACCGGCCACTGAAATATGTTTGTTGAAGAAGGAACAGAATTCTAAAAGTACTGATATTATTTAATGCATGCATAGATTTTTCAGGCATCTGCTAGTGTAGCAAATCTCTTAACTAATTTACATGAAATATTTAAGGATGAAAAATAAATCATACATGCAAAACCACTTTTCCACATGGGATTTTGTTAAGATTACTTAATGCTTATTGTAATATCACTTAATCAGAAGCCTTCCGTCGCATCGTAATAATTATCAATATCATTCTTGCTTTGGTGACGGAGTTTCTCACAGCATTTGAAGACAGATTTTTGTGCTGTGTTATTTAACGAAGATATCTGGGTTAAAAACCGGGGTTAAATCCCTAAAATAAAGGTTAGTATAAGAGGATTCCTCTGGGCAATCTTCAGGTGTCTGCACTAACTAGCAAAATCATTTTTTTATTTTTTCACATCTCCCGAACAATTCGAAAAACATTCACTTCTCGACATTCAGGTCACATGCCGCGGCTGTGTGTGACCTGAAGACGAAGGAAAACACACCGTAGTCGGATTAAAAGCAGTCTGCACCCGATGCCGCTGGACACTGGGCGTCTCTTACACAAAGGCCTCCACTGAACCTCCCTCTTCAGCTGCCATGAGAGAAGTACGGCTGATTTGTAAGCACACCTGTAATTTACAACCGTATTTAAGTGACAGTAGAAAAAAACACAGGAATCTGTACGAGCGTGAATTGGTTCATGTTGCAAAAGTATTGACCGGTTTCCTTGGCAAGCCTCTCTTAATAAATCAATACTTCTCAACAACGTTCTTGTATAATCCACAAAGACATTTTTTATCCTAAACTAATCTTAAATGCCCTAAACCGGGATTTCATGGAGATATATTTAAAAGAAAAACATCTTACAAACCATTTTATATTTGGTTTAGAATTTAATTAAACTGGATTTGTCTACGGGCACAGAAGTGCTTAATTGCTTGCTCATGCTGCATCCGAGTTGCGATTAAATTCAGAGATTTCCACGTAAAGCCCAGCGATCATTTGGATCACGGAAGTCTGGTGCAAGTCTGGTGTAACTGGGCCACAGCACATTTTAAAGGTTGCTCTGGGTTGCACTATTCTATGGGGGGGGGGACACTGCCGGCTCATGCTGGCCGGGTTTCATGGGTGCGTCCCCCCCAGCCTGGTCCACTGTCCTACCGTTTACTGGTGCCTTTCATGGCTAAACCCCAGACACACAGGAGGGACTATATCTCCAAGGTGTCTCGGGGATGCCTGGGGAGAGCGATTCTGAAAGATCCGGTCTGACCTGCACAAAACAAAACCACCTTGACCCCCAAGAAGTGAAGTGGTTTGAAGATGGATGGATGGATGGATGGATGGATGCTTTTTTTCACTCTCTAGCACATGTGTTTTGTCTGCCTGTGTGTTTCCAGCTGTGTTTTGTTTTCCTGGCTGTTAAACGCCACCCCAATACCCAAATAAGGTCCATATTCCTTCCATAGCCAAATCAGGTCCATATCCCTCGCAGGTCCCTATCACATGTTTCTGTTTGTAGATTGCAGCTCTACAGACATTGTAAAATTCTGAAACCAATACAACTAGAACAAAAGTGTTATGTAATTTTATAGCATTGCTTTAAATACTGAAATCTGCCCCCAACAGATTGGTGTCACACATGATGCACTGTTGATGACAGCTGGACAGTGACGAGTAAACATGCAGACCTTTGGTATATACGCAGCCCCTGCTATGCAGGGGCACCCGTGTGGTTTCCTGGTCAGGGGCAGCTAACAGACAGGATCGGGCCCCCGTCCGTCAGGCATGAGCGTGTGCTGGGAAACCTTTAGACATTAGACCTGCTGTATATGTAAGCCCCTACTGCCTCCTCACAGCTTGTAGGCCGTAGGGTCACATTTTCTGACTTCTAGGAAAGGAAATAGCATCCGTGGCTGTCCAGAGATCCATGTTCTACACATACAGCCAGAGGCGGGAACCTGCAGGAGACTTTGCTTTGAGTTTGCCTCCAGTTCGCACCAATTTGAATTATGTGATGAAGAAGGATTTGGTTCTCAGAGTTACCTTGATTCCATGAGGCATAAGTATATGCATGTATCATTTCAGGCGTATAGGATGTGCGTTACTTTTCTCATCTTTTGAATCTTGGTGCTTTTCCTGCGTTAAGTGGAGAGGGATAGGCCAAGGGCCAGATGTTCAGTAAAGATTCCAAAATCCCAGATGTCAAAAGTCAGCAATTGTTTTCAGCTGGAGATCGCTGGCTCGCTTTCAGGCTGCGTCGCCGTTTCGTTTGTGTTCTTCCTCGATTGTCAATTACCTCGTTCTTCTGCCCGTGCCTCCGTCTGGTTCGTGTTGAGAAGTTCACAAAGCCCAGCTGAACTCGCAGGGATTTGTTCAAGTGCTTAATTTGCAGAATCTATATTTCAAAGGGCTGCTTTTAAGCTTTCGATTCTCTCAAATGTCTCAGTGACTCTTCACGCCAAATCACGTCTGAAAAAATATATATATCAGACGTAGGCTTCGGGGAGGAACTGAGGACTAATGTTATCCACCAAGCAGGCTTCCATCCCATAATTAAGCCCATATGAAACTTTTAGCTTCTCTCTCTCTCTTTCTTTCTCTCTTGACCATTCTCCTAGGCTCATGGTGGGGGGAGGGGGGTTATCAACATCTTTACATAAATCAAACAGCAGGCCTTATAATTATATACTTAAAACTAGGCTGCTGCAAGCAGACACCATCAAACTGGATCATTAGCTGAGATTTTGGGTGCTTAACGGCTAGGCGACCAGCATCGACCACAGTCAGTGCAGGACAAACTCTGGTGGAGAGGTGGTTTTGGGGTTTAGATTCACCCAAGTGCACAGGAAGCCCTTCTGTGCCATCGGGTTTGGGGGGGGGGGGGGGGGGCAAGTGTAAAGACCTGAAACACGACCCTGAAAAATACCGCTGTTTTCTTTGGATCAAACTTCCCTTGGAGAATTTTACACGGAAAAAGAATCGGCTGTATGTAGCTTTTGAGCTGCACAAATAGGCTTAGAAATGCAATAATAGCTCTGTTTTTGGCGCACCAAAATGTGCACACCGATCATGGAATGCACACAGCCACAGTACCATGCAGAAGTCTTAGGCAGTCAAAGAAAATGATGTTTAAATCATCTTCATATTAGTATAAAACTATGATATCTGTCAAAGTGTTTTAGCTTAACCATTTCATAACCTGTCCTAAAACTACCATAGTATTCGCAGTAACTATCCAATACACCATGAACTTTTTGACTCGACCACTACCTCGCCTTGTTTGGCTGATCAATCCCTCATCGATTTGTTTAACTAATTAAGCTATTTAATTAATTAATTGAGCTGATGGTGACGATTAACAAATACTTCGAATAACGGAAGTGCCCCTGAACTAGACATCAGTATTTTGAAGAGCACAAGATATTCTTGATAAATTTAATTGTGTTACTGTGAATTTGCATATGATTTAATGTTTTTAATTCCATATACAGTGGGGAAAATAAGTATTTTATACACTGCCGATTTTTCCAGGTTTTCCCACTTACAAAGAATGGAGAGATCTGTCGTTTTCATCGTAGGTACGCCTCAAGTGTGAGAGGCAGAATCTAAAAAGAAAATCCAGAAAGTCACATTGTATGATTTTTAAATATTTTTTTTGCATTTTATTGCATGAAATAAGTATTGGATCACCTACCAACCAGCAAGAATTCTGGCAATTACAGAGGTCAGACGTTTCCTGTAGTTCCTGACCAGGTTTGCACACACTGCAGCAGGGATTTTGGCCCACTCCTCCATACTGATCTTCTCCAGATCTATCTGGTTTCGAGGCTGTCGTGGGCAACACGGAGTTTCAGCTCCCTCCATAGATTTTCTATTGGGTTCAGGTCTGGAGACTGGCTAGGCCACTTCAGGACCTTGAATTGCTTCTTACAGAGCCACTCCTTAGTTGCCCTGGCTGTGTGTTTTGGGTCACTGTCATGCTGGAAGACCCAGCCACGACCCATCTTCAATCCTCTTAATGAGGGAAGAAGGTTGCTGCCCAAAATCGCGCGATACATGGCCCCATCCATCCTCTCCTTAATACAGTGCAGTCGTCCTGTCCCCTTTGCAGAAAAGCACCCCCAAAGCATGATGTTTCCACCCCCATTCTTCACAGTTGGGATGGTGTTCTTGGGATTGTACTCATCCTTCTTCTTCCTCCAAACACGGCGAGTGGAGTTTATACCAAAAACTTCTATTTCGGTCTCACCTGACCACATGACATACTCCCATGCTTCCTCTGGATCATCCAGATGGTCTTTGGAAAGCTTCAGAAGCGGGCCTGGGCATGTGCTGGCTTGAGTAGGGGGACCTTGTGCGCAGCGTGATTTTAATCCATGGCGGCATAGTGTGTTACTAATGGTAACCTTTGAGACTGTGGTCTCAGCTCTCTTCAGGTCATTGACCAGGTCCTCCCATGTAGTTCTGGGCAGATCCCTCACCTTTCTCATGATCATTGATACTCCACGAGGTGAGATATTGCATGGAGCCCCAGTCTGAGAGAGATTGACAGTCATCTTGAGTTTATTCCATTTTCTAATAATTGCACCAACTGTTGTTGCCTTCTCACCAAGCTGATTGGCTATTATCCTGTAGCCCATCCCAGCCTTGTGCCTATTGTCCTGTAGCCCATCCCAGCCTTGTGCAGGTCTACAATTTTGTCCCTGGTGTCCTTAGACAGCTCCTTGGTCTTGCCCATAATGGTGAAGTTGGAGTCTGATTGATTGAGTGTGTGGACAGGGGTCTTTTATACAGGTAACAAGTTCAAACAGGTGCAATTAATACAGGTAATAAGTGGAGGATAGGAGGGCTTCTTAAAGACGAACTAACAGGTCTGTGAGAGCCAGAATTATAGCTGGTTGATAGGTGATCAAATATTTATTTCAAATTAGTTAATTTTTTTTGCAAATTAATTTTTTAAAAATCATACAATGTGACTTTTTGGATTTTTTTTTTAGATTCTGTCTCTCAGAGTTGAGGCGTACCTACGATGAAAATGACAGATCTCTCCATGCTTTGCAAGTGGGAAAACTGGAAACTGTATCAAATACTTATTTTCCTCACTGTATATGATAATACACAGATATTATACATATATGATAAAAGAATATATGACTATAGTGGCTCTATGTAATCATCTACTGTGTAACGTCTCTTAAAATGATATCTTCAGTTCCTGATTCCTATCGCTCATATCATGAAGTGCCCAGCTTCAGTTAACATAATCATAACGCCCTTGTTACCCCGAGGGACCTACATATGTATAACATTATGATTACTTAACGACATGCTGCATCAGTGAAATTGCCTTTTGTTTTGTTGATACATAAAACAATCACATTAGTATGTGATACCTTTATTACCATTTAATACCATTTACTGCTTGTGCAGTTATTATATTGAATACTTGGTGTTGCATGAGATTAGGGCTATATGCTGTGAAGTAGGACTTAGATCAGACTTGGACAAAAGCCAGCCCATGGGCCTTATTCAGAGGTATTTTCACAATAAAAAAGGGTAAAGTTTTAATTTTAAAGCTATGAAGATGAGATTTTTTGCCGCATATGTTTTTTTTTCAATTAATAATAAATAAACAGTGAAATCTAACAAGGCTCTTATTGTAACTTTCATGAGACATGAAAATAGTCATTTAAAAATGGCTCCTGTTGACACAATGAAGCTTGGATTTGGGCCTACACAGAAAATAATTGCTTAGGCCTGACTTAGATAGTCCAATTACACCATTTGAAAGGATCACTTGTGATACCTTTATATATATATATATATATATATATGGCACGCCAAGAGATTTGTTTCTAAAACCTACCTGGCAGCATCTCCAGTTCCTACACCACACCGTCACCTCTGGAACAAGTGAAACAGATCCTGTTCTTGTGGCATAAAACTAGCAGACACCTTGGCGAGACTGATTTTGGCACTACCATGTCGACGGTCCGCGGGAGGCGGGCCCGTCTGCAAAAGGCTCCATCCTCCATTCCAGCAAACGCCGGCCGCGGACTCAGGCGGCCCCCAGGTCTGTTCTCGAGCCCGTTGTGGACTTAAATGCCCATTAAACGTGAAAGACCACATGTCAATAAATCACAGGCATTATTCACGGACACCCATAAATCCACAGGAAGTTGTCATGCTCTGTACACAGTGAAACACGGCTGTCGGGTCAAGGCCCCTTTGTGCTTTTGCTGTGGAAACAATCTAAATGGCTTCCATTGAGCGGTTAGCGTCATCCCTTGTTGTCCAGTGAATTAAAAATGGATTCACAGTAAGCAGGCCAATGCTTTTTAGTGATAGTTTAAGTGCAGTCACCCCTCGGCTGTACACGGGCACCCACAAGCTGTGGGGACACTCGCCGCAACAGAGCTCCAATTAAACGCCGTGTTGCGCACTGTATATTTTAGACACTTTGTAATTCCCCCAGTGAAATGATAATGTGACAAAAATCATTACTTTTTTCTGCTGGGGAAAAGGCATTACCAGGTTCTTTTAGCAGATGAGTGGGAAAAAAAAGAAACATTTAGAATAAAAATGTCTTATGAGCTCCGTTAGCTGCACCGCCATCTATTGGTGAGACGTTGTAACTATGATTTTGTTTCCCCGCTATAACAGGTGAGGAAATGATACAGAGCGCGGGGACTGATTATGGATGAATGTGATAATGTAATGTGTGTGTATATGTGCGTATAATACTAAAATCCAGCAACAAAAATAGCTGGAGGGAAAATTCAAACGCAAAACAAAACACAAAATAATGCGTACTGCTAAATGGATCTCCAGGTAATTTCCAGTAAATTAGCTGTCACAAAAAAGTGTTTAGCAGACTGAAGCTCTTATTTTGGGCACATTCAGGGAAGATCTGCAATACTGGAGAAGTCCTGGAAAAAGAATAAGCAGACCACAGGTGTACAGAGTGGGGGTGAGATGGAGAGGGATGTGCCCCCACCCACCCCGCCCCCCCGCGTACAGTGGTTGGGTTTTTCCCCATCTTCCGCGCCCCCAGAATATAACAACAATTTAATATATAGACTGTGA
>JAODKM010000025.1:16197307-16216464 GCA_026780845.1 Petrocephalus sullivani
CGGGGACTAACGAGTGATTCGACATAGGGAGGTTTTCGACTTAAGGAGGTTCGACTTAGCGAGGTCCGACTGTACTTCATAAGCTCCAATGAGGCTGTCATCTATAATGCACTATAGATACCTTCATAATAATAATTATAAAGGTCGGTATAAGAATTAAGGATCCTTTGTACTCCATTATGAAGGGTATATGGTACAGGATCTACCTTGCAGTCAGTCTACAGCCTGTAGCTCCCCGATGTTCTCCATACATAAGTTTGGAAACTGAAGACATGTAACCGCAGTCAGGTCCTTTACCATCACGTTAGATGCCCTTTTCAAAAACACACACAGCTTTTGTTTGCTGTGCTTTCAGTTTCTCCTCTCCGGAGCTTGCAGTCGCCAAGACGAGCCTCTTACGGTATGTGTGCTCTATATATACCTGCTATGTGAGAGAATCATTCTGCCATGAGCGAGCTGGCCCGGTATGACTAATTTCGCTGGCCCATTTTTACACATGGTGTTTCCTTCGGTATCACTGTTTGAGAAATATGATTTGACATTTAAGGGTCAGTTTAGGTGAACCTCTTATATTTGCTCCCAAGACAAGAAAATGGGCCTATTAAGAACGAGAAACGAAACGTTATGTTCTGACGCTGCATTTATCAAACGTGGCCATCGGCTTCTGGGCACTGCTCACTGAGTCTGTCTACTGCCAACAATTTGGATAAAATTTATTGGGTAACACTTTACTTGAGGGGCACAAATCATAGTAGTACCTCATTGACTACTGAAGTACTAATCATAAACATGAATTAGTTAATGATTAACTAATGAACTAACTAATGAAGTTCCTGTATACAGAATACATGAATCGTCATTATTAATTAATGATGAAGTAACGCATAGTTAATGGTTAATTAATGCATTTACTAAGCATGTATTACTGCATTATTTGTGGCCCCTCGAGTAAAGTGTTACCGAATTATGAATGCAATGTTTTAAGACATGCTTAGGTATATGTACATGCTGCTTAATGCATTATAAATGTATTATGAAGGTACACTGATCATTCTATGAATGCATTATGAAGGTGCACTGAATGTTCTAAGAATGCATTATGAAGGTGCACTGAATGTTCTAAGAATGTGTTATGAAGGTGCACTGAATGTTCTAAGAATGCGTTATGAAGGTGCACTGAATGTTCTAAGAATGCATCGTGAAGGTACAGTTATTGTAAAGCATTAGCCGTTTCTGTGGCACTGCTTGGTGTGATTGAGTTGGTGGCTTATGTAAAAGCCAGAGGACTGGGTAAACATGTGGACTAAAAGGGCCTAATGTATTATAAATACCGTACATTACAGCAAAGTAATAACTGAATAAATAATTTGTTAATATTTTCCAAATTTGCTACTGAGTGATAACAGGGTTATGGAGACTGTAAACCCCAATAACCACCTATATAAATAATTATTTGAACAGATGTGTGGTAGTAAAATGGGGTATTAATATTTTGTGGGTTGACTTTTACTGTTTTATTTCAGCTGATGATAAATTTTATCGGCACAGTTATGCAGACATTGAATTGTGTTATATATATATATACACACACACACACACACACACACGCCTACCTACCTAAGGAGTGTCAAAACAATAATTCCTAAAGTCCAAATAAAAATTAAGTTTTTATTGCTGTTTTATAAAATATAGGTCTACCAGACTTAAATAAAGCACAGCAAGTCATAAAAACATTTTTATATGTACAGACCAGCATGTTTTCATGGGCCAGTGTTACCTGCTGGGGTTGTCCTTTAACTGGGAGCTCATAAACAAATTTCAATTTAACATTATCATTATTCACATTATCTACTAAAGGAAAACCTCGCTCGGCCAGAACGTAGAAACAAAACTGAAAATGGGTCAATTTGTTTCTGCAAGTTGGCTAATTCTGTTCTAGCTTCAGGGGCGATTCCTTTCATTATTTTCTCGTTAAGTGATTGGTCCCTGGGGTGGTAGGGATGGCTCCTTGGTTCCAACAGCTATCCTTGTTCCTCGAGTTCCTCTGCGATGGGCACAAACCTCCACGTTCGCAACGGATAGACCTAATTAACCGTAAGTTCTCAGCACAGACTTCCTTGAAGGGCAAACACGGATACATATGTCACCGACTGAAATGAAGTCTGAGGCTAGACCGGGGGATGCAGGACAGAAGGTTCTGTACATAGATTACAGTATGCCAAGAATGTTTGTTTTCTCTGCTGTAGCTTCAGGGTAGTCCTAAGAGGATATTGAGTTGAACAGACGATACGAAAGAAGTTAGATATTAATATGGGTAATGAATGTTATTCATCGGGGAGTTGGGAGTTTTCGGTTCCTCTCCTCTGTTGTCAGTTGGCTTTCTTTCTTTCATTTCTTTGTCTTTCATTTTCTCTGTTTTGCATTATTCTCGTTTAATAATGTTGCAGTGTATCAACACAGCCATGTAACGCGCATTGAGGTGACTCGGTTGTGAGAAGCGCTATATAAAAATAAATTGAAATGAGGTGAATAATAGACAAATTCTTAAATAGCTTATTTGCTAGTTGATATTTAAATTACAAAATAATACTTAAGCCATCGCTATTTTGAGACAATTTGTTTAATTCTAATGTTTATTAATGTATATTACAGTTGTCATTACTTGGTCTTTGAAAGTATTATAAAAGCAATGTTTTAAGATATGTTAAGGTATACGTGCATGCTTGTTATGAATGCATTATAAATGTATTATGAAGGTACACTGATCATTCTATGAATGCGTTATGAAGGTGGACTGAATGTTCTATGAATGTGTTATGAAGGTGCACTGAATGTTGTTTGAATGCAACACATAGGTGCAGTTTGCATTATTCTTTTAATGATGTTGTAATGTATCACGACACACCTATGTAGACCACCTTGGGGTGACTTGGTTGCGAAAGGTGTCATATAAAAGTTAATTGAAACCAGATGAATAATAGACCAGAAATTCTTAAATAGCTTATTTGCTGTTTAATATTTAAATAACAAAAGAATATATAATCCATCGTTATTGTTAGATCTCATTTGGAGGAGGTGTACGTACCTGTACCACGTTTTACCTGCTTGTGCCACAGTTGTAACTATCTTTTACATTTTATTTATTCCTCATAACCAATAATGACTGTAAATTTCAAATTTACAATCTCAGAAAGTACAGCTCTGGCTGATTGTGTACCATGAAATTGGAACGACTATTTAAACATTTGTAAACTGTAGGTGTCATCGCACCACCTTGCTCGTCCGAAGGCCAAACCAGTGAACATCTTCCTGGCTGCATAACCTGATGCTATTTCTCATCAAAACGTATTACGATGACATCCCAGGAAGGTGATTTCCGCATTCAGTACCCCAACATCCATTGCCAAAAGCTATGCACCAACTTGCGAACTGGATTACTATTTAGGAGGAGAACTCCAATGCCCTGTTGGCCTCAGCAATAAAAGGGGAAGCTTTAGGCTATTGTGAGGAGAGACTTGGGATTTGATGAGGTTATGTTTTTTTTTGGACCAATTACGATAGGGTCAGGTAGTCGAACTGATTTTGTGGAAAGCGAGGACCTCACTTAGCCCCATCTAATTTCTGCTCATTATCCAACCACCGCTCTCAGTTTTTCTGGACCCCCCCCGCAGTCTTCCCCTGGGGTAACCTTATCCCGTTTCAAAGTTAATCAGTCTCACTTGGAGTGTAGTGCGCCCGTGGAGCGTGGCTGAGAGGTGCGTGCGCAGGAGCGGGCAATCCGCCCCGATTTGGCGGGCAGCAGTGTAGGACAGCTGCCATGGCGCCGCTGGTGCGCAGCCAACAGAAGGAAGACCCAGTCCTTGGACAGCGCTACCCTGGCAGGAAGTGTGCCAAGCCCATTTTTACACTGTTCAATAAGGCCCCCCCCCCGCGCGCCCCGCCCATTCCACAAGACTTTCCCACCCCTGACGAGGAACGACAGAACACAAAGGGGAGGGGGATGACAGCTTTAGACAGATCCAGCACAGCCTCAGCGCGAGAGGGGCGTTTCATTTACATTTGGGGCCAGGATGAAAGCCCTACCCTAGCACAGAGTCAGAGGACAGGACTCGGCGAGGCTGGGAACCTACGGCGGTGCCAGAGGTCGGTGAAAAGCGGCACGGGGGTCACATCCGTGCAGCACCTCGGGGGGAGGCAAAGCTGATAAACAGCAGCATTAATCCACGGATAAATCAAATCATTTCCAATGAAAGTCTTATACGCTCAGGCCGGGGCCTGTGCACAAGTTGGAAAGCAGTTTTCATTAATGGAGATTGGTCGTTTGTATTCCCCACATTAATGACAGACAAATGTGAAAAATCTTTGTGACCATTTAATTAAAAAAAAGCCTTTTGTTGATCATGGTCATCATCACTTTTTTAAAATTAATACTGCTGACTGCAAATTAATCGTAGTTCTATGAAACCATATGTACAATACAGAAATTCACGAGCATTAAGCATTAATGTACAACCATAAATCACAATGCTCTGGGCCCTGAATATTTTCCCACTAAAACAGAAGATGGACAGACACATAAATGGATGGATGGATGGATGGATGGATTGCTTATCTCCTTCTTTGGTCCCATACACCAGTCGTGATCAACCAGATCAATCACACCAAGTTAATGAAACATACAACCAGGCAGTATGTAATTAACTTAAAAAAGGTGCACACAAGCTACCACATATATGTGCAAAAGAATGAAATGTACATAAACATTAAGGACAGAATTATTTATATATAAACTGCATACCTTCTCTTTTATATATGTCATCATTTCATAAACCATGATATTAAAGTCTTTTCAGTACAACCTACTAACATGAAGGCTAATAACATAACAGCTAACATGTACAAATGTAACCTTGTATATATTATTCTGTCTGTTAGTTCCCGTGTTTATCCAGGCATCCATCCTCTTTGCCACGGCAGGGTCTCCGTGAGCCTGGATCCTGTGCCAGGAAGCACAGCACATTTGGCAGGAGACTTCCCGGGCAGCTCATCAGCTTATTAATTCATTCATTCATTTATTCATTCATTCCCGCAATCTGCTTTTCATATCAGCGTGACCTGTGCAGGCTGGCATGTAGCGGTGAGGTAAGAGCTAAGCAAGTTATGTCAATAGTGTATTAGAAGGGCAAGCCATTAAAGGTAGTTTTGAGGTTACATAAGTAAGGTGATTTAAAAACGGCAAAGTCAGCAGTGTGAGAGGAGGCAGAAAGATGAACGTGTTAAATCAGGCCACGAATGATGTCATCCTACAGCAGCGGCCTGAGAGTGCATGCGTCAGCGCCTCTGCAGGCGAGAAAACGCCCCGCGGCTTCATCCGCATGCATCCCGCTTAGAATAATTGCTTATAAGTTGCGGGGACGGGAGATCTCGTAAGGCAGATGAGTAAAAACGTTTACTAGGATCTAAGAGACTTTTTGCATATTATTATAATTTTAAACTCAGCAACTGAATTAATTAAGGAAAGAAAAATCACATTTAAAAAGTGTTCAACTACGTTTTTTCCCCCCAAGTCTTACATTACAATAAATCCGAGTGAGATCAGAAGACATTTTTATGTAGCTAAACATAGGAGCTGTAGTGCTTGGAGAGGCTGCTACCTCAAAGCCACCGGCATATCAGCTGGAAGTCAGACTTCATTCACTCCAATAACATTCCCATCATCAACCAAATAAAAAAAAAATAATAATAAAATAATTAAAATGAGTCTCAAGACCATGCACGCAAAACAAACGGTGAAAGAAGTGCTGCCAATCAGCTGGCATCACAGAGGCTGCACAGAACGAGACGAAGGTCAGCAACATGGCTGTCCGTGCCTGACCACAGCCCAGCCGTGCCAACAGGGAAATACTAACCTCCCAAGGCTGCTACACAGAAAACCCTTAGGCTCACTAGGCTACATACAATGATAGATAGAAATGCCTCCACATACTTCACATTGACTACATGCAGTGGGGGTGGGGCGCAGATCTGGGCATTTTTCCCCAACCCACAGCACCCAGCCCACGCCTCAGTTACAAGTAGCTCCACACTCTAGTCCAGCGTTTCCCACCCCAGTCCTCGGGGATCCAGACATTTTTGCTCCCGCCCTACTCGGGGGCTTGACTGTAGCATAAATATGGATCATCTGGCAGGGAGTTAGGAGGAAGCAAAAAACACAGACCATCCAGGAGGGAGCAAAAATATGGACTGTCTGGCAAGGGCTGGGAGGGAGCAAAAACATGGATCGCTCGGGGGTTCCCTTAGGACTGGGTTTGGAAACTGCACTAGTGTAGGATCACAATAAGAAGGTAAAATACAGAGTAAGATAAATGCAATATAAAATGCAGGGGGATGCTGCTTGATCGTCTCTTGAAATCCTTATTTACAGAGAGCAGGAAGAAAGGCAAACCAGTTAAACAGGCCATGAAAAGCCCCGTGGTGCTTCCTGTCTGCTTCAGTAACATTCATTGGCTCCCCAGTCCTGAGAGGACCTTCAGCTGGTAAAAAGAGTTGTTCTTTGTGCTCCAAATCCACTTAAAACATCACATTCTCTGCAGAACAATCTCACTGCTACTTAATAGCCTTGTACACCAACAAAAACAAGCTTTTCCTCAGAAAAAAACAGCCTGCCCTTGCCTGACAGAACACCTTTATAATTACCAATTACCAATTAACTACTACCAATTAAGTAATTACCCAGGCCTTAAGCCACAGTCCTAATGTTCTGCAGAGGACACATTTACACAAAAACAACGATGGAGAATCACTGGCTTAAAGTACAACTGTTATTCGTTCACAACAAATCTGTTGTTGGCTTATCTCAATAATTAAGCTGCCCTTGCCCCTGTCTTTATTGAATAATTTATTGTGAGGGTTGTAAAATTGATCCTTTTGCATGACTTATAGGAACACAGGCCTATACTTATCGCTCAGATTCAAAGCAGGCTAGCATCTTTCTGAGAATGTCAACTTGGATTGTCCCAGAGGTCTACTGAGACTACAAAATTTGAAGCAAGGTTGAAGCCTGTTAGGGAAAGGAAATATAATAGTGTAATTATGGTACTTACACTTAATTTTTAAAGTATTTTGTCACTAGATTTAAGCTAGATTAATCTGGCAACTTGATGAAGACTCCTCCGCACAAAGAAAAAGGTTCAATACCAAAATATTGGATGAAAAGACCGTGATACCTTACAAATACATGATAATATATACTCACTGGCATATTGAATAAAATGCCTACCGCATGCATTACATTGACTCATGATTAAGGATTCTGTCAAATATTTTTACTTACTTATTTAGTTTATGTACAAATGTTTAAGACGCTAAATGGAATTTTTAATGCTAACAGACAATTTAACCCACCTGCACATAGGTTGTGTAAAATATGAAATGCTATAGAAACTTTAAAATAGTCTCAGCTCCCCTGAGTTTGACTCAGGTTAATTCATCCTGAGTGTTGTGTGGTATATTGTAATGCACCTTGGCTCATGAATATTTAAAAAAAACATTTTGCTTCTGAAGTGTGCAAGTGCATAAAAAAAGATTAGCATTCACTTTAAGGAAGCAGCATCAGTCTCCGACGTCCGTTACCTTTCACTCACTGTCATTCCGTCATGTCCAATTAAAACAGACTGACCTCCAACCAAGCAAAATTCATCTTTTTCAGCATTTTTTTTTTAATTTTTCCTGGTGACAAATAAACCTTCATTGGTAGTGAAATGTAAATGTCGGTGTCAGCATTTTACTTTATTGGCCGGAACTGAGACACGTACATTTTTTATCCCGGAAAAGCGTTACGTTACGTGTAATACCCTGTTAAACCAGTGATAAACTGGGTTTCATCTGGGCAATATCCAGGGGATGCGATCAACGTGCAATCTTACTAAGTGCACGAAACTGTCGTTTTCGTCGAGGTTACGTATTTCACAGCTCGGAGCATTAACCACCACGGCCCTAATACATTGTCCCGTTGGACCTCTGGGTTCTCCATTGCTGCTCTCGACTATGATCCATTTAACACCAGTCATAAGCTCCAACTGGAGATGCTGTCAGACATCATTAAAGTCAGTGCTGTAATTATTATTAGGTGCCATTAAGCTGACGGTGATTGCTGGGAATCAGGGTGGACGACATTTCTATAGAAGGTCTTTCCAGGATCTGGATAGGTTTCCCAATGACACGTTTATTGTTGTGATGGTCACTGTGTTGTGAAGATAATACTTTCCCTTCAGAACGGACACAGAAAAGCCCATACTATGTAAGCACACACAAACATTTCCCTTTCATGTGCTAGAACAATTAATTTATGTACTAGAACAATTAATTGTAGTGATTAAGGCTGTGAACTTCTGCCCAAGCAGTTTCCTTTTCAGCCTCTGGGTGGGGCCCTTGAGTTTTTTTTTTATCCTTGAGCATAATCTTTAGTGTATTCTGTTTCTCCTACATGACTGGGTTGGATTATAAAGCTGTATCTTGAAAAGCACCTAAATCACCGATAAGCAAATCCATGGTAACGAGAAACAATATGATAAGCTATTGTGTGTAAGAAGAGCGGGATGGTTGACCACAAAGCCTGGCTAAAACATTTCTACGTACTTATGGAACTTTGACTTATGGGGGAGGCCATATTTAGTAAAGCTAATGAAAGTGCAGCCGTTGCCATTAACCTCGGGGAGGAGAAGAGAGCGACTTGATGCATTTCGACTAGCTTCGGACAATATTTTAACCATGACGGACATAACCAATGAATAATTAAGTGTTTAATATAATGTTCTCAAATGAGGGTAAGGCGGAATGGGAGGTGGGAGAGGGAAAATGATATTTCAGCAATTGATTGCCCTTAAAACCTATGCAGCACTACAACCAAGCATCAGAGAGGAGAGCTCTCTAGTTTAAACAAATAGGTTTTTGATGGCTTGGCCAATGCAGTTATGGTTATTAGGTTCAAGAATGTCCTTATGATGGAGGAAGATCCCTGCAGGGCCGATCGTGCAGATCCAAGGGGAAATTGTACCCAGGCACCACCACGGTCAGTGCTGTCCAAGACGCCCATGGCCTCAAACACATGGCTTTAACGGGCCATGACACTTGGCCAACACTTACAGAAGAAAGAGTTAACAAGGTAGCATTTCAGTCAAGATGTGATGCGCCAGACACCCTACGCAGTTCGTGATGGATGACAGGGCACTGCGATGTAGGTGTTGCACCAAACATAAATATCAGTCTGTCACAAAGTCCGTCACTGTCTGAGCTGTAATTCCTGCTGCGTCCGTTAGGTAGACCTTACAAAGGGAGGCTCTCTCATCTGTGAGAGCGGCTTTCATTATGCCTTCCAGTGTATGTACTATATGCCCATGTAATACAATGTTTATGGTTATTTTCCAGTTTATAGTGGATTAAACGATTAATATTTTTTGATGGTGTAATATGAAATAATATTTTTTATTATATTCAGAAAGAAAAAAATATGAAAGATAAAAACTCAAATGGGTCACAACAAGAACAAATAAGGTTTTAGGAAGTCTGTTTTGTGAATTCAACCTGAGCACCATGCTGTACACATCAAGAGACTGCATCTCCCTTGACTGCACTACTAACCCTTCTACACGAGATGCATTTCCTTGTTGTCATGGCGATATGTCCATTACATGTCTTTGACTTGGACTGAAATCCGACCCATTCGGACCAAACTATGGAGTCAGTTGTATTGTCTGCTACTTGGTTATTAGTGAAGGAATTCTATTTGGCTTAATTTCGACGGCCAGGATTAAGTTTTGACTCGTTGCTGGCATCCGTCTTTCTCCTTGGCTAACTCTGAAATAACTTTGAGGTAGCTAGTGAACAAAACAAAGACACATCATTAGCATGAAACAGTCTATGGGCCAATTTCTACCTTATGATTAATAAAACAACTCATGGCGATTAATGGTAGAGACCCTCTTCTTGAAGGAGCTTGAAATTCAATGGTATACCCACCCCATTTCCATAAATAGGAAGATCTATTAAAGGTTATTTCATGATTGGCAAAGACCATCCTCTATAAAATATGCTGTGACAATTAAAAATGGTTACAGGGGAATCTTTCAGGCTATAGGGTATCTATTCGGATCACTAAAGCCTGTAATTTTCCTGTCTAACCTAAACTAGCATATCTTGGAAGTGCTTATCAGCTAGTCATTTTCCAGACATTTATGGTTTGACACCATGGCTTGTCCCACTGCAACTGGAGGCACTCGAAGGAGCAGCGTGTTGATGAAGTGAAACCGACTCAGCCTTTATCGAACAAACCCACAGGCGTTCCATTGTATCAGAACATTGCGGCAGGTGCTGTCATTTTCCTTTACTGGGACCAATCAGAAAGCCCGGTACAATTAAAATCACTCTTTTTTTCTTTCTTTAAATCCCACTGGTACTGGGGAACTCTACCTTGAGTTGTGAAGTTCCTGCGGGATTTAAATAGATGACAGCCCAAGGATTTCCAGGCTAAGAAGTATGTCAGTCACATGGTTGCAAGCACAAATTAATCAATGTGCCAATTAGGGACCTTCATTGTCTGTTTGGGCTCACCGGAAATTTGATACATTTAAATTTGATTCAGTACCTGAAAAATATAATAAATGAATCTGAAATGCCAGTCAACTACGCATGGTACCTTTACAAGAGCGGAAGCTATTACATTTGACTGAAATGGAAGCTCCGTTTGTATACTTACAAAAACAGCAAACCTAATATTTCTGCCAGTTTTGGATTAAAATACCCAAAACACTAATGGGATGAAAAAAAAATCATGAAACACTTAAAGTGGTAAAAGAATTATGATAATTTAATTTAACTGAGAAGTGTGGATTAGCAATTAGTAAGGTCCTCATTATCTCATGTAATTAATCTTTTAGAGGTTCATAAGGCATTCCTTAAGAACTAAACTCATTCACCGAGCTGGATCAATGCGGATTTGATGAAGATCCCTATATCATTAATATGATCCTCTTCATGCATTGCCCAGTAGAAGGACCTACCTTTTTAATGTGTGTGCTTTTAAAACAACAAAAATCACGCACACACAAAAAAAACTACTAATGGCCTTATACATCATGTGAGATTTATCCCATTCACACTCCTGTATGCCTTAATATAGTATCGCAGTGTACTTCGCCTAGAGGTAAGTTAATTTGCCTCCTCAAATAAATGACCTGTGGGTTTTTTTTCCTGCGTGTTTCCTGTTGGTGTGTGTAACAGATTCCCATGCATATTCATACCCGCATATGGCCCCACAGCGTGCCTCTCCTTTGTGCATCCTCTACCAAACGTGAAAATGAATGAAGTCGGGGGCATTTGTTTGGTGCAGATAATAAGTGAGGCCAGTTTGTAGCCATCGTGAGCGTGTGTGTGTGTGCGTGTGCGCGTGTGTATGGTCTGCAGAGAAAAGCCAGATCAGAGGAGGGGGAAAAAACATTAAGTCCCAAGGCAGACCTGGGCCTCGCAAACTACTCCATCTGCCCCTATTGCTGCCTGTAAATTAAAAGCCAGTACATCTGCTCCGGGCCGTGCTGCACTCCGAATGCATTCAGCGGTTTCTCTGTTTATGAAAAATTAAATGCACTCCGCCTTTGTTTCGGTGGCTGCGGCTGGGGGGGACGGGGACCCCAGCAGTGCATCCCTCCGAGTGCAAGCTCGGGATGACTCTCGCAGACTGCCTCTCAAGTATGAGAAGGAGCGATGAAGACAGAGGGGAGTCTTCTTCAAAAGCACATGCGTGTGAATTTTCAGTGCCAATGAGACAGGGTTATTTCCAATGGAATTAACAGCTGCAGTGGGGGGGCGGATTGGGGGTTATATTTCCATCTGGGATGGATGTGGAGGTTTGACACATAGGGAATAAATATGGCCTCTATCCTTGATAACATTCACAATTCACAGTCATTCAGCTAGGTTGTCGGTTTTTATTTTGAAACCTCATTTAGGGCAGGATTCTAAATCAAAATGTAAATGACTTCAGGTGTTTTAGATCTGGGTGGCGTTAAGTGTTTATTCCTGTTTCCTGAGCAGAGACGGGGCTTCAGCGCGGCACGGACACCTGTGCCCCCGTTGAAGCCACCACCAAGGTAGTGGCACAGTGTTTACCGTGGCAAGACACCAACACTCATGCGCAGACTGCGATCCGGCGAGATCCGCTCCTGCGCAGTGCGCCGCACAAATAAGTCGACATTAATGCGCCATGGGCTCGTCTCCGGGCTACTCAAGATATACACAGGCATGGGCGTGGTCTTTGTTGAGAAGTCAAGTTATTAATCATCTGCTTTGAACACGGAGACAGGAGGCAGGGATTTGTGCTTTAAAACTTGTTTACTTTTAACTGAACTGATTACAGCACTCACCATTATTACGCGTTACGCGTGAGAGCTAATGACACCAGAAAAGCACGGCGGCCCGTTTCTAACAAATCACGATGAACGTAACTCAAAAAAAGCTTGACCTTCAGAATAAAACCAGCATAGCAGTACAGGCTGGCAGACTCTGTATGATTCTGGAGTAATTATCTACAAATACAGTATGTACCGTAAGACAATTAGCCAGCCTTAACATGGAGATGCCGGGATTCTTTTGGGAGAGAAGTAAGTAACGTCGAAAATGACGCACCCCACGGGGTCCTGGCCACTGGAATGTAATGTGGAGATTTACGGGCTCTCATCTATCCTGAAACCATTCATAAAGATAATTGTATCTCAAATAAAATGGCATAAATCATTCATGGCACAGTATCTGGGAGCTCAAGCTTTAGCGTAGCACGTCTCATTCAAATAATCAATTTCATAGCTGATGAATGACCAGTGGCATTGGGTTATTGTTAATATGCTTAACATATTAATTGATATTACATTTTAAAAATCAAACAGTAAATTGTTCCCAAGTAGACAGCGACACCTGACCCGCTATAAATTTTACAGTGTGCTTATAACTTCATTTGTCTATCTGATGTCTCCATGAATATTTCAGGCAGTCAATTAAACCCCATCTGACCTGCAAGAATGAAGGATCTGTGATAGGGCGAGTCACATCAAGGCCTCTCCCAATCAGACGGCTTCCCTTTGGGCCTCCGTAGGCGGCGTCTTTGGGGTTTTGGCATGCGTTTGCGTGTTTGGGCTTTAACGGGAGGCCAGGTGTGTTTTGTTGGTCCCTACTCGCAGATGGATAAAACCATATAGACATGTTGTGTTAATTATCGCTCATGCTTTTTGAAGTTATTTTAAAATAGGTACCATAACACTACGATTGCCTTGCCAGCCCAGCACCAAAGATGCATTAGTGGTTACCCTTGTTTATGGGATTGGATGCCACAGAATGCTACATAAGATCACTCAGATCACCGGGGTGAGCATCTGACATGGCCGCCAAAGTCACTGGACCCCTTTCTACGTGCTTACAATACATACATACAGAGGCTTGAATGGAATGTTTTTCTTTTGGAAGAGGAAGGCTCCTGGAACTTCTGGAATATGCGAAACACACCTATGATACCTGTCAGTTAGCTGGTGAGCTGAATAAGGTGTGTTTGAGCATGGAAATCTTCAAACTGTGTTGCAGACGGGCCCTCCGTAGGCCCAGGACCAGAATTTGAGAACCCTGTACTAGATGGTACTAAGGTACATATACATATATATACGTATATTTGAGGTTACTGGCTGATACGAAACACGAAACACCCCTAAATAATCCTGCTGGGGACAAGGAACAGGTGTTAATAATCATCCGGAAACCCCCAGTCACCTGACCCCTCCCCTGACAGATGTCGCCCTCCCTCTGCCTACAGTGTTTTTAAGACTTCCCAAATAAATATGAAGAGGTAATTAAGGGCATTTTACTGCTCTTGGGGGGCAGTGCCACATAGCTGTTTCCTTCGATATTTTCCCGAGCTGCTGCAAAACTTTCCAGATGACATTCACTGTACTTACGAAAGCGATAAAGCAAATTTACATGCACACAACAGGAGACTAAATCTGCAATATGCATAAATCTCATTTTGTGCAAATAAACGAAAGGTGACAGCACCTCTCCATAATCTATCGCCTGGCACTATATAGGGCACTATATAAGACACTCTATAAGCACAGCCATTTTTTTCTGCACTCCAGAACAGATAGAATGTACAGAATCAATCTTTTGTTTTTCTCCGATAACTTAATAATAATTTGAAAGCAATTATATGGTAGGTAATTTTACCAGTCCGTACAAACACGAATCGGGGTTCATCTTCTATATGGAATATATAGTGGAATATAATATACACATAGTATGTAGAAAACACATAACATTGCACATTGATAGCTTTCTACCCTATAAATGATTGACTTTCCTTGTATGTTACTATGCTGATATAGCCCATTTGCTTATATTGTTGTGATTTTTTTATATGTAGTGTTGATACTGTGGTCGCATGCAGGAATGGTGTTGTAGAAAAATAAAAGGAATTGAAAATAAATTGAACTGATTCCAAAATAGACCCTGAAAGGAATCGTACACTCATCTGAAATTCTTACAGGCATACATTTTCTACTTTCATTACTATACATTGACTATATTGGCTGTTTCCGCGGAGACATCCAGAAATCATGTTGGCAACTGGGGAATGAAAATGCTGCCAGACCGTTAATGCGAATGCTTAGAAACCCCTTTATTTCCAATCTTTGTTCATAGTTGTGCTCATATTTAGTATAAAACAATTTGAACACTTCCCACCTCAAAGACATGAACTTTCAAGCATTGTCAGTCATCTTAAATGTGAATGATACATTATGCAATGTCTAGCTGCTTTCTGTTGAATGTGCTCAATGAAAACAGTTTGATGCTAAATGTGGGCAAATTTTTGTTTTATTTTTTACAAAAGATATCTTTAAATATCTATGGCAATATTGATAAGGTAACAATATACGCAATATAAATTATACTGAAATCAGCTGTATGTTTCTTGTTTCTCATTTGTTATTTCATGCTTATTTCATTTTTGAAATAAACAGATCTGAAGCTCTAAGTTCTGACTTTGCCTGGGGATCTGTCATTATAACAATTGCTCCTCGGAGTGGAATTCATTTGTTTCAAAATATACCGTGCCAGTTTTCAGTGGATAGCGCCGCACCCTATCATTTCAGTGCTGAATGCTATCTCCGCATGCAATCTGCATCTAGCTCCACTAGTTTGCTTGGGGAATTGAAACCAAACACCTGTCTCCATAGCGGCTTTTTTGACTACGCGCTGACTCTCGGATTAAGCTAGCTGCACCAACTCCCCACAGGCAAAGTGTAAAATTCACATAGAAACAAAAATAAAGAAACGGTTTCATAGGGACTGAGATGGTGGCTTAATAATCCTCACCGTTGCCCCTATCTTCCCCATCATTACCGTCACTGGTAACAGGAAGTACACATTTCGAACAGGGAACTATTTTCGTAAGATAATAGCCTTTCCTTATCCCACAGGCTTTCGCAGAATACAAGGGTACAGTTTCAGAATCAAACTGAAGGACCACTATGCTACCTGCTCTAGCTATCTTTTGCCGTTAAAGATAAATACGACATCCCATTTTCCTAAATTGCCCATTTACTACATTTCTCCTGTGACGGTCATCTTGCACCCAGTTTTTAAGAAAAATGGCACAAGTCACTTGAGTAACATTAGCCTCCATGCATTTCTTTTGCTTCCATTAACCCAGCATAGAGCCGTGCTATTTTTGGCCCACTGAATAGCGCATAGCATGTTTTCGCTACCTCCAGTGCAGTGGTATGGCTCTGTTTATCGATTAGCTAACGATGTCCAGCAAAAAACGCGGCGCCTCTGATTTCAGGCGTCGCCCGTGTGAAAAATCGCTCAACGGCAACTGGCCTGGTCTTAAAATAATTGTACTTTGCACAGGAAAGGTTGTTTCATAAATTTGTGAATCCTTCCCAGAGGACACACTTGTACTTCTCATATTGTATTTCATTAATCTGCGTTTTACGCTAAAGGATAGCGGTTTCCCTCCCTGTGTAGTCTGGATAGACTTCATCGGGTGCCACCCGTTGGCAAAACTCAGGACAGACCACTGCGGATAGTTGAGTCACAGCTAATGCTTTATTAATTGGGATGTATTTATTTCATTTGACACCGTTATCTGTCAGTGCTACGGGTTTCAGTTTTTCAGTGCCAGTGAGGGACGTCACACCAGATGCAAAAGTCACACCTGGTAAATAGCGGGAACAAGTATTTCCAGACACGTTTGTTTTCACAGGACTGCTGTTACCCGTAAAACATCATCCGCGTCACCTTGCTTCTGGGGAGAGAGCGTGTAAGTGTCCAGATGTGTACATTCAAGAGTTGTTTTCAATTACCCTCAGCTACTGTAGTGTGAGCCTGAGCCGCTGAAGAAAGCAGATTGGCCGATCTTGCAATTTAGTGAGCAAGATGAGAGAAAGAGCACTTGTTCCCCTCTTCAGTGCAACCTCGCCGTGTTTGGGTAATGCAAACCTTTGATCAGGATCCTTATTATCTATAAAAGCCTGTTACATCAAGCCCTGCATTGCCTCTGTCCCCCTGCAGTGCTTTTTCTCTGTATACATTAGGCATGGATGACTCTCAAGAAAACACAAAAAAAAAAACAGGCCAGGTGATCTCGAAGAACCGAATCGAATGAATGCACCTTGGCCCCTATTGTGTTTTATTCAAGAGTAACCTGTCTCTGGGCATTAGTGAGACGCTCCTCTGTGTAGCTACCTCCCTCTTGTGGCTGCTATGAGAAAACACTTTGTTTACAATTAAACCAGAGCCGGCACATCGAGCAACATTTACATAAGTACCTAAGCTAATTGGTGCCAAGCTGCGTTCATTTTTTTGTCTGCCGCGCTTTGTGGTGCTGGTGCGCAGGTGAAAGGTTTGCAGTCTCCGTCCTCCGTGCTGCCGAGGAACACAAGAGCCGGCAGCTCCAGCTAAAGCATTAACATATAGAGAGATTATTTAAATCATTCCATAGTTTTATAAAAGGTGTTCAGTCAGGCATAGAAACAGCATCGCTTGAGGGCTGACTGAGCTCCAATTTGATCACCGGACTAAACAGTCTGGTGATGGATGACGTCTCATCACAATGGAGAGAAAAAGTGCTAGTTTAATTTCTCACACGTGTTCCGTCTTTATTAATGTCAGGGACACTGGGTTGTTCAAGGCGTTTGGGTTTCCTTTGGGTTTCTGTGCGCACCGTGCGACGCTTTAAGCAACGCTAAGTGCTTAAGATGGCAGCAAGTTTTGGCTCTGGTGTCTGCTACATTTCTGATGCCTTGACGGTGAGTCACAACAAACAGTATGTCACCCCTACCTACCCCCCCCCCAAAAAAAAACAAATGAAAACAACATGAATTTTGCATGAATTCTGGAATGGTAAACACTTGTGTTCATTTATATAAGATAAAAATATCCTTTTTTCTTAATGGAAGGAACTTCTGGAAGTTCAGCTTGTTTTCAAAGACTGTTCCACTTTGCGCTACGTGAAATTATGACGTGTCCCATCCCTCGCTCTCTCGTTCCTTTGCCGTGATGTGCGCTCATGGCAGGCCGCATCCTCGAGACCTCAAACAGCTGCCAAAATGAACCCAAAATGAACCCATTAACACAGTCGGATCTCTACAGGCACAGTTGCATCTTTGCTCCTCACGCCGACTCAGCCCCACCCACCACATCCAGTGACGGTTTCTTCTCCTGTGCTTACAGATTCCACTCAGGGCCCGGGCTCCAGGGTTTGGTTCGCACCGTATTGGTATCACGCTGCCTGTCCCATTTAGGGGCCTCATAGACCTTAATGTCACACTGTCCCGTGTCATTGAAGTGACATGTAGCTTTCATTTGCAAGAGCCTTCCACTCTCAGTGTATTTGTCCTTTCCTGCTCATAATTTTCACCTTGGCCCGGCCTACAAAGGGATCCAACTTTGGTCACTCTCTTTATATAAATGCCGGAGTTTATATACTGTTTCCACTTGCAATATGAGGCAAAAAAGCACGAGAGAGTTCCAGCAAGAGTATATGATTATTACTGCGCCGAATTTATATTGATTGCTGTAGCTTAAGAGCCAAGCGCGAGTTATTCCCAGAACACTCGTAATGTACGGCAGGCCGCCGCAGTGCGCGAGTTCCACGGCGATGTGGGCCGCATCGCAATTGGGCTGGTAAACACGGCAATGCCAGTGGGGGCAGGCCTCCCTCCCCTCCCATCGAGCTGAAATCAATCCTGCACAGGACCACCCAACCCCAGGCATGCATAGGGATCAGAGATACAGCTGTAGAAACCCTCACATTTACAGCCACTGCGCTTAATCCTGTCTGGTCAACAGATGCGTTAGACGCAAATTGCAAATAGACGCACTTTTGTCTTGCATTGTCTTGTATCTTATTGCACTGCTGTCTGTCCTGTATCACACTGCTGTCTGTCCTGTATCACGCTGCGGTCTGTCCTGTATCACGCTGCTGTCTGTCCTGTATCACGCTGCTGTCTGTCTTGTATCACGCTGCTGCTGCTGTCTGTCCTGTATCACACTGCTGTCTGTCCTGTATCACGCTGCTGTTTGTCTTGTATCACACTGCGGTCTATCCTGTATCACACTGCTGTCTGTCTTGTATCACACTGCAGTCTGTCTTATATCACACTGCAGTCTGTCCTGTATCACGCTGCTGCCTGTCCTGTATCACATTGCGGTCTGTCCTGTATCACACTGCGGTCTGTCCTGTATCACACTGCGGTCTATCCTGTATCACACTGCAGCCTATCCTGTATCACGGTGCTGTCTGTCCTGTATCACACTGCGGTCTATCCTGTATCACACTGCGGCCTATCCTGTATCACACTGCGGCCTATCCTGTATCACACTGCAGTCTGTCTTGTATCACGCTGCTGTCTGTCCTGTATCACATTGCGGTCTGTCCTGTATCACACTGCGGTCTGTCCTGTATCACACTGCTGTCTGTCCTGTATCACACTGCAGCCTATCCTGTATCACACTGCTGTCTATCCTGTATCACACTGCGGCCTATCCTGTATCACGGTGCTGTCTGTCCTGTATCACGCTGCTGTCTGTCTTGTATCACACTGCGGTCTATCCTGTAT
>JAODKM010000025.1:16219564-16229686 GCA_026780845.1 Petrocephalus sullivani
ATATCGATGGATGTTATATGAGTATATTATATATAATTGGAATTTATTTTTTTACAGAAGGTAAAGGCAAAAAATGAGATAACATGACTGAATTTAATGTCTGAGCAAAGACTACTGATTTGGTTCAAACTCCGGCCTGTGGGCTGACTATTGATAAGTGTATTTTGAAATTACAGCTGCACTTCACTAAGGTTGCCTGCTAATTATATATAAAGCAACAATAGTCATTCAAAAGTTAATTTCATCGAGTGGGAAAAAAAAAACATTCAAAACCCCATTTTCTTTGTTAATGGCCAAGACTTAATGCATCAATGCAAATTATAGCTAACTAGCTAAACAGAGCAATGGCACAAATGGCTCAAAATCATAAATATTATCATTAAGGCTTATCATGGGAAGAAAGGAATACCCGCAGTCCGTAAGAAGCACTCGAATGGAGTGATGTCACAGGACTTTTAATGGACGGCTAATTAGTTTTGGTTTGACGCTGGCATTAGAACGCAGCGAGAAATCCACACTCCTGTCTGGAATTATTAAATAACCAATTAGCGGCATGAAGAGGCCCGGGCGAGAGCAAAGGCTGAGGTCATGTTTTTGGTGGCAGGCTGATGGAGGGCAGGGAGGAGCCAGGAATATAGAAATATACCTGAGAAAGGGTGGGTGGAGTCAAAGGCAAAGGGGAGCAGCCCCAACAGACCAGGAACGAGGTCGTCGATGACGCTATTCAACCCAAAGACTGCGACGGAGGCATGGAAACGTCATGCTAAAACATTAGCATGCTTCCATTGCTCATTGCTCATTGCTCATTGGTCACCCTCCCACTGTTTTGTTTGTTGGAGATTTAGCTTTATAAGAATAAAACCATTTCCGAAATAAAGTTATATTTCCATTACAAACTACAAGTATTGTCCCAGCTGCTGGTTCAAAGTCACATGCAATACTGTTAAAAAAGTATATACATGTATGTATAGGAGCATCGCAGGGGCCTGGATAAAGAGGCTAGAGAAGCACCACGTTTCCGCTGCTGACTTTAAACAATGTTGTGGTCTCTTTCCCTCTTGTATTTGGAGAATTAGTCATGTTATATGGCTGCTTATAAGCATAAATCATACAAGCAAAATATAACACTCCTTACTGCACTACAAACCGCAAGTACGGTTTCTAGCTACCGTGGATCAATGACATATGTTAAAATATATTTGATGCTTACGTACAGGGGCGTGAGAGGGGCATAAGTACATTGAATCGAACCACAGAAAAATGTATTCTGCACGTCCAATGTGAGATTAAGCAGAAATGAGAAAATTAGGCTGTAGAATTTGCACTTCTACATTATTGTATTGTCATTAAAATAAAAAAAGCATAAAGCCAGTAAGACATTTGCAATGATTGCCTTTCAAATGACTATTTCCAGGTGTGATTGTAAAACATTTAATCATTACACAGACCTAGAAGGACTATGAATTCAGAGCATGGGACTCATTTTCCGGCCACAAAGAGCACACAAATGGGTACGGGTCCATCCCATAATGCCTGGTACCATATCAGTGGCTCCCTCCTTATCGGCAAGCAAAGCCCATCTGAACAGCTGTATTTCCCATAAACTTTAAGTCTTACGTACAATGGGGAACGGCTAGATAAGGTGCCAGAGACCATTTCTCCTGACATTCATGACGGCGAACTCATCAGTCATGCTGTCAGAGGCCACAGGCCCGCCCGCCCGCCGTTCGGATTTATGAGAAGTGATGACGGATCGAAAATTGCCTGAAGCTTCGGTTCCTCGCCCGGGTTCATAGAGCCAGGTATGAAGCAAGGCTCTACATAGAAATTCTGGTTCTCCTGCCTCCGGCCCGCACACAGGAAGCCTCATTTCACATGTTCGGCCGGGCGTGTTCTATGTCGTGTCTCTTTCGTATGTTTTTACATGATCTTCAACATGTCTCTGGCATCAGAAGTGTTTTAACACTTCACCAGAAAAGATGAGGGTGGGCACCATGACTGTGGAGTGGCTGTAAGCATCCCACATGGGGAAACAGACAGCAGTTTTGTTTTGTTTTTGCTCCCAAGTTGGAAAAATAAACAATAGCCAAATGAATTAAATGTGAAAAATATTAATAAATAAAAATAAAAGCAGATAGATTTAGACATACATTGCCCTGACATTTAGTGCTGATTTTTAAATCTGTGTTCATTTTGCTTATTGTGAAATTCAAATCTGTTGATGGAGCTTTAATCTGCCCAATTAACTGTGTCTTAGATCTTTAAGCACACCTTCGGAACACGCAAGTGTCCTGTATCTTGCCCATCTGGATCATGGTTCCTTCAGCCTATGCTAATAAAAATTCATATGATTGGGTAGCAAAGAGGAGAACTGTTTTGCTTTATCTGCAAGTGTTCTGCCAATTTTCTCTTCTGTTTTCTAACCCCGAGGAATTAAATAAACAGATTCTTTAATAATATGACAGTATGCATTTCTAGCATTGGGGTTGGGGGGGGATCCTTTAACACAGTCCTAAGTGTTGCGTAATTGATATATCGCTCCTTAAAACACAAATAGCTGTGAGCGAGAGCACATCTTCTAATATGGTCATATTTTACTTTTTTTTCCCATAAGTTCATCCCCACACGAGTTTTGCCAGCGAACCACCGTGCAGCGGAAATGTGCTGAGTGTGCAAAACTCCACCAGAAGACCGAGGCTGTCCTCAGCAGGGCGTATGCAGAGAGGCGAGATGTTTTCCATGCATTTAGATAAGGCCTTTAACAAAGCACCCCCCCCCACCGAAACGAAAACGCCGGTGATCTCCCGGCAGGAGACAATCACCGAGATAGCAGCTGACGGAGGAGAAACATCATGTTTATAGAAATGACAGTGCTCTCTTTTTTACTCCCCTGTCGTATATCTACCCCCAGGTGGGTGGGCAGGAGCGCTTTGGGGGGCGGAGGCGAGCCACAACTTTGAAAATAATTTGAAAATAAATGACCGAACTGCTTAAGATGGTGTTTTATCTCCTTTCATTTGACCACGATGGTAGCGTTTTAGGGTGTCAGCCATGACAGTTTGAGCTGAAATTTTGCACAAAAAGACGTTGGTTTTCATCCCCCCTTCATTTGTTTTAATCCCCAAAGGTATATATACAAAATATACTGTATATGTATATAAATATACTGCAGGATCCCAATACTGCTCGCAGGACACTGAGGTCGTGCACAAGAATATTTTCGGCCAAATGACACATATATGTCTTTTACATGCTTAAGCTTTTGCGATATTTTTCATAAAATAGGACCAAACATTCTTTTTTTGTTGGGCAAGACATTTAGGCACAAATCCCCCAAGGTTTCTGCGCACGAGGATTTAGGAGGCTGGTACCAGGTGATATAAATGAGCGAGAAGCTGTGTAAATGTTCTCACTTCCCTCCCGGCCTGCTGAGATACTGTAGCACATAAATGTATAGGAGTCTCCTTTGAAACTTCATACACTGCCAGCATGTCTTAAGGGGGAGGTCATCTCTGGTGAGCTCTGCGTTCTTAGAACCTTTCGCTTAGCAGGAAATCACAGGCCTGCGTGGTAACAAAAGGTAGAGTTTGTTTGTCTGTTAAATCTGAAGAGCATCAGAATGGTTATCATGAATGTTGTTTTGATGCGTGGTCGAGTGTGTCTTGATGAAAAAGGACACGTCTGCGTCCTCTTGCGCTGAGTCACTGAGAAGCATTAGATTACCGACATCTGAGAACTAAAAAGATGATCTATTCCATGCAGCAGTTGCTGCGGTTGTTTGGGGCTCGTTGATTAATTAATTTAAAAATTCATCTTTTCATCTCCTCATCATTTTTAAGCCGAGCTGACAAGATGATTCCTGTGGGGGCCGCATATATGTGTGGTGTTGTGAAAACACCCTAACAGCTGAAGGTTTGGCCTCGGGGGGGCTGATACGCATTGGGGTGGCTCAATAAATTATCTCCGACACTTTTCCTGGGGTGATCTGGGGATGTGAAACTTAATACCTAAATCTGCATGCATTAAATGGGCAGGTGTAGTTTGTCAAAGGCTTTAAAAAAAAGAAAAAAATCCATCACTTTGGTACCCCAAACATATTAGCAAAAAAGTACCATTCGTAGTTGACTGTTTTTATTTCATTATATGTATTTTTTTTACTATGAAATTCTCCCTTTCCCCAGAATTAAAATAAACAATCTATTAAAAGTAGAATACTGCATAGAAAGTATGATAGTATTCAGTATATAATAATATTCGGGCTCAAAATATTTTTGACTATTATTGAATATGAAGAGTCAGCGAGCCATATTTAAATAAACAATTTGATACAATTTGCATTCATCTTTGAGTCAGTATTTCAGTCGGGTGAGTGTTCTCTATGATATTTAGTGTTGCTAATCCCAAACGACATGGTTCTCACGATACCAAATGTGCGTGAAGAAGATCATTAAGGAGAGTCTGCAAACTGTCAGACACTGAACTTCGAAGATAAGCACAGCCCAGCCACGGCCTTCGCCACTGTACTCACTGTAAACACTGTATTTACATTTTCGTAACATTTGTATCGCGATTTTTTTCTCAGGTCACACACTCCATCCTCGTGCCATGTTGAAGGAAACTAACTGCGGCAGACAAAACAGGCGCCGACGGCATTCAAATTTGAATGCAATGTTAACAAAAGTTATTCTTGCATCATATATACAATTGTGACATCACTGATTTACTTTGTTATGCAAATACATGGGATTGTGTGTCACCACTGTCTTGTACAGACAATGATAATGAGGAAATTGGCATAATCTCTGCCTACTAGGCGGGCGACAGGGTTCAGATTACGGCAGAGAAAAACACTCCTTGAACTATCAGAGGCAGAAGGTGCGAGTGTAAAACTCACAGGCATTACTGTGTCCCAGGTGGTGCTTCTTCTCAAGCTCCCTGCCACATTGGAAATGACATAATCTGCCTGCATATGTTTTGCTTTTTAGCACATTTACCCAAGGCAGCGTAATCAGCATGTGAGCCCCGGTGACATTTTCAGAGCCCGCTCTTATCACATGGCTTCAGCTGAGCTTTTCAAGGGCATTATGGGAATCGACCCAGGAAAAACACCACGGGAAAACACACACAGCATGTTATTCTGGATAAAGCTCTTTCTCTCTCCTGCTAACTTACTACCACAATTTGAGACCACCCTCAAATGTTAGGTGAAAAATTACCACTCTCTTATAGAAATGATCTTTTTATAAAATGGCACACGGCCTCTGTCTGCAGAAGGGACTTATGGGACGTCTCCATTGCTGTATGTCGGCTTCTAACATCATGTTCCATATTCACATGTTCACCTCTGAGTTTGAGCGATTTACGCTGGATTACCTCAGACTCTAAACACAGCGGGACACTGATAATATGACTCTAGTCACTCATCAATGTTCCCAACATCGTTGTATCGGCAACCTTAAGTAGCGCCTTCGAGCCATAAATTTGTAAAGTCAAACATTACTTAGCAAAGAATCCTTGAACTTAACCTTAGTAATTAAACTGCCAAGATGGAGGGTCAGTCATTATTTCCAAGTAATCTACAGTCTCTCAGTCCCAGAAGGATTCCTGAAGAGAGAGCGGATATTGCTGTGTCTAGCTGATTTCACTCTTAATTTAACATTTGGGATACCTACAGGTTTAAAGTTAAAATGATTAGCCAATTCCTGATAACCGAATACAAAGTGAGGCGCCGCGAAAGCGACTCGCTGTGAATTCTGAATAATGCAGCACTTCTTGGCTCCATCCCACCGAGTTTTCTGTTTAGCTGCCCATGTGCTGACAGTCAGCTAATTAGCCAGCAGTCGCTGGCATCAATAAATTGAATCCATCAATGCCGCATCAGTGTAATCAATCTACGCCTTTTGGGGCCCTCATTAACAGAATAATCCTGTGAACAAATGACTCTTCGCTGCGATAAAACGGTGACCCGTCTTAGCACGTTGTGCTGGAGATGCTGCGATTTTTAACAAAAGCTGTGCCATGTTTTATTTTTATTAGTATTATTATTATTGTTCCACAGAGCCATTTCGCCATGCTCGTTACAAATTGCAGGCCAATTTGTGATGCCATTGAATCCGATTGTAAAATCTTAAGTATACTAAATAGGATGATGTTGAATAGAATGTTATAATTCATTTACAAATCTGTTATCTGTCGGATCTCTCCCGTGGCTGATGCTTACAGCATGCTTAAAATCTAGAGCAATTTATTCATAGGCAAGAATACACAGACTCCAATGAATATAAAGTATGATTTTACCATCTAATGTTTTTATTCTTTTTCAAAATGCCCAAATTCCTATTTATTTTGCCGTATAACCCTGCTGAGGAGGTGGCTTCGTGCCCTTCTCGTCGGACTCGGCTCGCGTGCGATCCAGGGGTCAAACTGATTCCCACCAGCCCTGGCTGCACGGGGGGAGCTCAGCGCGGGGAATCGGCAGGGCTCGCTCTCGAGATTACTATGAGCCCGTCGATTTCATTGAGCTGAAATATCTGCGAGTCTGCATTTGCTAATGGGGTCATGATACACCTTAAAAATGGCATGGCAGTCGCTGGATGTTTATAGTATCTGTTAGTGTGATAAAAGCTGACCATTGCAAGAATAAGGTGTATTTGTCTGTAGCGTTGTTGGGGGTGCACCCGCATGTGTGAAAGGCCACGTGTGAGAAACTGAATTAGGCCCTGCTACAGATAAGCTTTGTGTGTCTTTTATAAAAATTTGAAACGCAAGGATAGTTTCATTATCTTAAAAAATAGCTATATAAAATATAGTTCCCAGCTTCTGCTTCTGGCTCCCTGTGGTCATGAAAACCAGTTATAAAAATTCCATTTAGTTTTTAATCCAATACTAATTTATTTGCCGGTATACACTTTTGTCCGTCTAGCATAACTTGGTCGTAATGGGAGTGGATGTGTGGGAGAAGGTCACAAGCACATTCAGTCACTTACTCCACTTCGGCCGTGCATTCATAACACCAGCCGGCGCTGTGATTTAGGTCTGTGACTTAAACTTGTTTTTTTTTAAATACTGAGACTAAACTTCATTGTTCACAGTAAATAAGGTTAATAAATTAAGCCTGAAGAAAAGTTCAGTTTTCCGGGGGGGGCGTTACTTCCTTGGTACTAAATCACGAGCTAGCAAGTTTCCATGTATATTAATCTATCGAGTATGATTGTCATGTAAATAATGAAAACAGCTGTATGACCTCAGCTCCTTACCAAATGACGAGCGTGTCTTACATCGCCGTGCTATGTTTACTGGGTGAATCATTCGGCGTTCCTGGGGACTGCATTCACAGCCAGGTCTGACCACAGCCGTTACAACCATGACAGCACATAATCGCAGGCCCTCGCAGCTCCGACGCGCCCCGCAGGCATGACAGTAAGTGTATATATCATTATGCTATTAGTTGATTCCACCGATTTTAATCATCGCAGTAATTCGTCTCGGGAGACGACAGGCTTCTCTCACGTGCAATTATGCTGCACGCCGCACTTGCTGATTAGGCAAAAACCCCAATAATAATTCATCAGAAAATTGCAAAAAATAATCCATCAAGGATGCTACTTTGATATCCACTCTGGACTTTCTCTTTTTAATAATTAATCCCTACAATTACCCTACTTACCCTACACACAGTGCGAGGGTCCATGTAATATTCATATGATACATAATTATCCCAGATATTTTCTGAAACAAAAAAGATATAGATTCACAGTGGGGTATATGAGATTCAGATATTTTATTTGGTTTATAACACTCTTTTTTAAACCATTCTCATATCTTCAATGGTCTTTGCAGCATGGATTTCTTCAATTCTACAAGCTTAAAGCAACAAGAACACCATCCATGCCTTGAGAACCAGAAAGCCTTCAGGCTCTAAGGACACAAGACGTAACAAACGCCAATCCGTGCAAAATAGGTCCAACATTTTCATGAGTTGGTACATCTGAGAGCTTAGCTTTCACAGCGACACAGGATAGGGTAGACAGGTAACTAATTCTCCCATAAATTCTACATTATGCTCCTCGGTTTGGTGCGATGACATCAGTGCGGTGATAGACAGCTACCAAAATGGATACAGAACACCGGAGGTGGACACACTGGACAAAGGTGGTCCAAAGGTGGACCAAAGGTGGTCCACTCTGCTGGAGCAGTGTTTTCCGAGCTGGTCCTCGGGGACCCACAGACGGTCAATGTTTGTGATCGCTCTCCGCTCCCTGCCAGACAGTACACATTTTTGCTCCCTCCCAGCTCCCTGCCAGACAGTACACACTTTTGCTCCCTCCCAGCTCCCTGCTAGACAGTACACATTTTTGCTCCCTCCAAGCTCCCAACAGCAAAAAACGCAGACGGTCTATGGGTCCCTGAGGAGCGGATTGAGAAACACTGCGCCAGGGGCAGCTCACTGGCTAAAATGCCAGTGAAAGCTAAAGCGAGGCTGAGTCACAGTGTGCTTCAGGGGGGCTCCCAGATCACACATGTGACTGGCTCGTTTGGCGAATCATGTTGGGTGGCTGTGAGGCTTCACTGTTTCATTTCCATGCAGATGCTGAGGAAGTCCCTCAATAAGCCAGCGTATCTGGGGCTGGAACGTGTAGGCATTCCAGTCTTGTGAAAGTGAAAGCATTCTGGACCATTCTCTGGTTTTCCTTTGATAACTATGTCACACATAGAAGCAGAAATGTCAACAGAGACATAGAAACATTATACGCATATTCAAATGAAAAACATTTAAAAATATATAGCTGTTTTTAGAAATGTTTTCCCAGCAATACTGTTCCGACATGATATCCAACATTAGCACACGGAAATACTGACTCACCTCTTAATTACCTGGAAACTGATCTGTGAGCTGACCATCACTTGTTTTCTGGAGCAAATAAGACGAAAGAGTATCGGAAATTATTACCAAACAAAAGTATGCATTATCAGCCAAAAAATTATGAGCCATTGACATTATGATCAGTAAAAAATGGTGAATAACTGGGCCGCCATCTATAATAATCTGATGATGATAATGGTCATCTTAATGCTTTCATCTTAATGGCAGTGGAAGGAAGTGAAGCCACTCATATCATGCCCCCCCATAAAGGCCAGGGGCTCTAGGTCATTCAGTGGGTTCCCCTGATGCTCCCAAGCCAGCTGGGATATAAGATTCTTCCAGCAAGCTTTGGGTCTGCCCCCCCCCCAACCTCCACCTAGTGGTACGTGCCATATTCACCAAGGTCCTGCCAGAACCTCACGCTCCAGACAGGATAGCTTTGTGGATCACTGAAGCACTAAGACTGTTCCCCAAGTCAAGGTCAAGATCCTCAGCGGCGTATAACAGTTTCATAATAATACAATAATAATCCACTAGGAGGAATGGTAGTTATGAAGAATCTCTTAAACAAATTGTGTTAATATCGCATTCTGTAACGACAGGTAACATATTTTTATCACTGCAGGACTTAAAGACAGCAGCTCTTAAATTATGATGGAGAGGGAAGCATGGTAACAAATATTAAAATCAAGGCATTGAATAGACTCTGGTAGCTATTTGTCAGTATAGCAAAAAAAACATTGCATAGCCTTTGATACCGTCTCCTTTATACCGGTCTAATTTGGCATATTCATCACTGTCACATCGGTGATGTATACAAGTAAAACCAAAATCGACGTAAAGGTCGTCATTCAGGAATAATCATTCCTGGTAGTGAATTTGATGTACGGCACATTCATTTAGGCTCATGGAATAATTTAACTGTAATACATGAAGCCGTACAAGGGCAGACGATATGCATGCAGAGAGAAATATATAGCGACTGGAGACATCTTTTATCTGCAGTCAATCGCGGTATTTTACTGCCAATATCAGCAGAGCCTAACGGCGCTCATAAATTAGGCGACCGTCGTTCACGCCGCCAATAACTTCTGAAGGAGAACCTTGGCGAAAAAAGCGCACCGTCCGACGCGCCGCGAAAGTGCGTAACTGGCGCCGGCTTAATCAGAACCCGCCGCGGGTTTATGTGCACGTCGCGCTGACGACTTTCGGCTTTGATGAATGTTTTGTGTTTTCCCGACAGATGGGGGGGAGGGAGG
>JAODKM010000025.1:16246982-16257348 GCA_026780845.1 Petrocephalus sullivani
CTCTGCATTTCAGGTAGGAATTATACAGAAGTGAGTACTGTGAGTACCATGAGTACTGTGAGTACCATGAGTACTGTTCCCTGTTTATTTTCCAACCTACTGCTCTTTCATATGACCACAGGAAGCAGTAATTAATGAAGGGACATTAAGAGATCTTCCAACAGCAAACAGATGCGGCAAGTGCCATAATTAGCAAGGAGCTTTAGGAATTATAAGTAATTTTACCTGGAATTGCATACTTTGTATTGTACATGACAGCAATGGCAAAGGGCGAGCTGGATTAAACTGCAGAAGGCTTCCTTAGCTAGATTTTTATTAGCTTTTTTGAAGCAAGATTGTTCTCATGCACAAACTGCAGGTTCCTTTAGCTGCAGCCAGCCAGCGATTCTCCGAAATCTGCCCGGATTATTGTCAAAGAGGCCCGTCAGATTCAAGTTGCCAGGGCATAGCCGCAGAGAATTGGGGTTAAAATAGATATGGCTTTAGTGGCAGATCTAAGGTTTTCGTTGCCCATTCCAGCACTTTGCACGGCGTAAACATGCCAGATAATCTTTCAGTTCTGCTGGAGGTGCTCTGATCAGTTTTCATGCCCTGAGTTCAGCTGGAAATGTAGAAAGAAAATCTGCCTTATTGCTATCGGTGGGGGGTGGGCAGGGGGCGGGGGGCAGTTCAGCTGTGATATCTCTGCCTTCTTCTCATTAGCAGCCACCGGACGAGCGTGCCATCATTAGCGGCCTCCCTTCGCCTGTGCTAATGCTGCTCGCACGACCTCTGACCCCCGGAGTAAACATTCCTCAGCTCTGTTCTTCCTAAGGATCATGTCACTCGTTAGGAGGGAAACAAAAATATCATTTGTGAAACATCTGAAAGTCTAAGGCTCCATCCCACAGTTTCCCCTGGGGCCAAACCATGAATCCTACTCCATGATGGTGCGCACTTACATTTCTGATTATAAGTATGGTGGACCAGCACTGCTGCTCATGCAGTGTCTTCATGCTGTTAAAGCCTCAAGGAGCAGGAGACATTTCCATCTCGCTCCCAGTACTTAACGGTGGAATACCGCCTTGTTCTCCTACTCTACTGAGTATCATACGCATAAGGAGCATGGAACCCAACCTGTATCTCCAGGGGGTCCAACTCTACCAGGTTTTCCAGGTGCTCCCTTCTCTCCCTTTTCACCGGCTTCACCTATCAATAAAAGAAAAATGGATTATTAACGTGGAAAAAGCCCCCCCCCCCCCCCCCCCCCATGGCACCCCTTTTGCTAGTAAATGTATTGCCCACCTGACTATTAAGACCAAGGCAGGTGAAGCCGTACCTTTGAGCCCAGGGATGAGGACCTGGATGGAGCAGGACTCCTCAGACATGTGTTGACACAGGGCTGACCTCAGCTGTGTCGAGCCCAGCAGAGTAATAAGACCACACAGGAACAGCGCGCCCACCCTCATGCCACAGCCTGCAGGGAGACAGATCCTTTCACAGTGCAGCTCCTGGGAAAGATGGAGCAGAACCCAGAAGAAGCCGATAAATAAATAAAGATGCCTGGAAACTCCGGGAAAGGCAGCTGGAATCAGACAGGATAACAAGCTGCTGAACTGCGCACACAGAGGATGCAGAGGTTGTTAGAGGATGCTGACATACTGACCACGCTGACCGTGAATTCACAATGCGCGCAATTATTTATTTGGACAAAAGCCGAAAGCGCCCCTTTCGGAGGGCGCCGATCAGGGCCGATGCCGGACTCCCAGTGCGCGCAGTGCCCGCGGCAAGCCGGCTTAGATACACGGGCGTCCCCAAGCTGAGATCGGGATAAAGGACGAAGGATACCGCTTAACTAATTAGTTTAAACCAGATTTAAGCATTTAAGCGGACGGAAATACAGCGGGGACCGCGCCTATTATAGATCTACGGCAGACGGCCATTAATTTCCTATTTGCCCCATTTCGTGTGGAGCCCTAAAACTTTTGGCTTACATATGTGATAACTTATTATAAAGGTAAAGTGTTAAAAACAATGTTGCAAACATATGAAGCATCAAAGAAGTTTTTAACGCGATTAATTTTTAATTAGGGCCTAATTTAAGTTTCAACTTAAGACTTTATGGCCCTTGAGGGGGAAAAAATTGTAAAATATAAGGTTTTGCACAATCAGTCGTATAATCTGACTTATTGACGGGACTTTATAGGCAGACGGAACTTTTACATTAATTATATTACAGCAGTGGCCCTCCAGGTGTCAATGTGTTCTGTAATCAGGAATCTGCATTCTGTATCTGAGACAGGTTTATAAAGACTGCCGGGGAAAACCGCAGGAAGACACTAGACAAGGTGCGAAAACGCCTTACCTTTGGAGGCAGCCTTCGGAGCTCTGCGGACTGAGCGGCGTAAATGAGCCCGACGAGCGCCTGCAGGAGGGCGCACGCTGTCCGGGACGTCTGCGGGACCCCCAGCCACGTGGGGCCGGCGAGGGAGACAGAGCAGCCAGTGACGGCAGCTGGGGGGGGCGATAAAGCGCGTGGGAAGGCTCCGCTTGTGTGATAAGGGCAGACCGCGGCTCCGCGTTCATTAGACATTGTAATCAGCAGGCATGGTCCCTGATTGGAGAAAAAAATGTCTGAATTATCATCAAGGGCACAGGAAAACTTGGTAATAGTGTTACACATTTTTAATTCTCTCACAAAATGAATCATGGACTGTTCCGGGTATTAATCTCCGAATGGTTACATCCTCTGTTAGCCGTCAGGCCTACAAGTAGATTATAGCATTTTTACTGCTTGGAATTTAATTTCCTGACACTAAATCGAACTTTTATGTAAATGTCGTTTTCTAAGTTACGAAACTCGTCATCGTGCTCTTCCTATTGTCTTGTATTTATTTTATAGCATGGTCTGCGTAATTAAAAAACCTTGGACTTCGGAATTAGGCAGGCACAATTTGCATTCTCAGTAGACAAATGGTGGAACGCGCTCTCCTTTAATGACCTGAAACATTCGGAAAAGTTTTGCGGAGGAATTGTGACAAATGAATAGTCTCCTACCCTCTCGCGGTAATAAGGCAGTACTGCATCGGGTCTTCGTAACAATTCATATCATTTTGTAATTATTAACATTAACTATCAATAGTGTATGCATATACTCACAGTAAGCGCGCATTGTCTACGGGATTATTATAGGATCAAGGTATAAAGATGCTATTTTTAACTGATTTCCCCTATTAACTGTCATTTTACTGTGTTCACTGAGTCAAGTGTCGCTAGATGTCGCTATGACACATTCCAAATCCTGCCACGCCTCTGTACTGAATTACAAGCGCTAACTTACAGCCTTCTGCAACGATTTCTTAACTAAAGCAAGCATTAAATGTGCACATACACGATTGCATCTAATTACAACCGTTATGTACAGTTGGGTGTGATCTTGAGAAAAATGTTGTGGGAATTTTTGTTTCCGTGAACAGTGATAATTAATTCTGGAACGTCAGGCAGTGGATGACAGGAACTCATACGTTTGGATGGAAAGAATAAAGAAGCCTGTCTTGCTAAATGAAAGAAATATATGCCACCACTGGCCTTAGACATTAGGTTGACAGTAATTAAGTTAAAAATTATACTTTACTATAGTGGTGAACAAAATTAGAGAACAAATGACATTTTTAGGCCGTATTCTAGGCCTGGGCTCCATTTTGAGCCATTATCAGGAAGTATTCACTAATGGAGTCTCTGAGCACTGATGTAAGTCGCTCTGGCTAAGGGTGTTTGCCATATTCTGTAAATGTAAATTTTTTGTAATTTACAAAGTTGCTGGACAGTTGTCTTGCTGTTGCCCCTCCTGTCCACAGGTTCTTGTTTTGATTTGCACTATCGCAGGTGAAACTGATTCACAATCACTTGTGCTTCTGAACTGTTTAATTGACTTGTTGTTACACTGTGATGATTAAGTGTTCCCTTAATTTTTTGTGGTGTAGTTCTGGGTAGGGCAAGAACTTGTCTTGACAGGGTCTCGTCATCTGGGACAATATGGACTGAAGCATGAAGGGTAAGGTGGATAGACTAGCCTTTTCATTCTAGCCCATGTTGTGTGGACTGAGGAGAAGTGGTCCAAGGTTTATTTGGGGGAATCATTTGGGGAATTGGGAAAAGTTTCCACCAAAAGTGTGCGAAGAAGTCAGTAAAGTTCAAAAGGGTAAGTGTCATGGCATGGGGTATGTAAGTGTCATGGCATGGGGTATGTAAGTGTCATGGCATGGGGTATGTAAGTGTCATGGCATGGGGTACGTTCCCTGCTGCAGGAGTTGGGTATCTCATATCAGCAACATGTGGAAGGCCCTGCAAGCACCACCCAATCAGCAAGGCATTTGTATAGCAGATAATGCCCCTTATGACGCTGCCCAGCAGGTGGAGCAATTCTTCAAAGCTGAGATCATTGATGATCATCGGGTGATGAAACGGCCAGCCCAGAGTACAGTCATGGCCAAAAGTTTTGAGAATGACACAAATATTGGTTTGCGTCAGTGTTTTTAGATCGTTTTATCAGATGGTTCTATGGTGTACTGAAGTATAATTGCTAGCATTTCATACATTTCAAAGGCATTTATTGACAATTACATAAAGTTTATGCAAAGCATCAATATTGGCAATGTTGGCCCTTCGTTTTCAACACCTCTGCAATTCGCCTTGGCATGGTGTCAAAAACTTCTGTGCCAAATACTAACCGATTGCAAGTCATTGACTTGACTTGATCTGATCACTCTTCATAACTTTCTGAAGTATATGCAAATTGGCATCATGAAAACTGACGCAAAAGACGTTGAGAAAACCAATATTTGTGTCATTCTCAAAACTTTTGGCCACAACTGTACTAACTGGAACTCATTTGAGAATCTCTGGAAGGTAATTGGTGACAAAGTTATGGCCAACAGGCCCACTACAGTTACCAAATTGTGTCAGAGCAGTGCTAAAAAATTCATTACGTCCTGTGGGCGTTGATGTGCCAATCACTGAAAGCAAGAGACTCCACACTTCCTGTTCATTTCTGAAAGTTGTAACCATCAAAAAAGTTGACAGAATTCAAATGTAGGTTTCTCCTACAATGAAATTGTAACCGTTCTCTAATTTTGATCGCAGACTTTCTGCAAATTTTATGCTTAAACCAGGGGTGGGCAGTCTGGGCCGTTGCGTATGTGGGTTTTTGCTGCAGCTACCTAATTAGGTTACTAATTAGAGGACTGATTGGCCAAAATGTCCTCACACCTGGGTTTGAACAGCTGACCTAAAGGTTATCCCAAAAACCTGCATACACACCAGCCCTTTGCGGGTAAGATTGCCCACCCCTGACTTAAACAATTTATTTTGTGATGTGGCATATCTTTCCCTGATGAAATACAATTGACAAACATCTCCTTTATTCATGTTAGAATATCTTTGAATTCAGAGAACCTGCGACTTTGGCTTGATTATTAAACAAACTGATAGATCAGACAGTGACTTTGACAGACTGGTTTCCATAGCAGTGCAGTAAGACCAATCTGTCGGGAGATTAACAGGCTCCTTCTGTAAATCCTACCCCAGTAACTGACAGGAGGGTTTAGGCCCCATAAATAACTCCCCTCCCCAATCCTACTCCAAACACGTGCCCGGCCTGACAGGCAGAGACGAGAAAAACCTGACGTGCCAAGTAATTGTCATAAAAATGAAGTAAACTAGATTGATCCCAGGGGGAGTAAAGCATAGCCCACAAGGGGATCTCGCCCGGACCTTGTTGTGATTACCACCACGATCTAACCAACCAAGCTAACCAACTAGATAGGTGCAGTATAACTTACCAGGCAACTATTTTGAAGCAAATCGTTATATAATACACCTAATACTTGTTTGTCATTAACACCAAACCAAAAGGAAGTAAAAGGCTGTGAGCTCCCTGACAGCAATGACAAACACAAATTACCCTCAATCCGCCACTGCCACAGGTCTCCTGCAGTTTCAGGCGTCACCAGCTGACATACCAATGCTGGAAAAGGCAATATTCAAGTGCCATCAACAGGTGGCGCCGTTGAGTGAGGGCGCCCCAGCCAGTGTGTTACCATAGAGGCTAATATTTTATCTTTTGTGTTCTTGGTGCATTGAGCACCTACAGCACTTCCACTTTACCCTAACTGTTATATGGGAAATGTCGTTAAAAGTACTTAAAGCACAATGAATACAGCTTTGAAATAAGGATGTTTCCAAAAGAATCTATGATGAGACTTTAACTGATGGAGTTCCTGATGGATTCACTATGATTTAATAGTAATATATCCATAGGTTCTCTGAACGGGCTGGCAGGATTCCCTTTCCCTTCCTTATATGTAAGTATATTTGTTTAAATGTAAATGGACTTTATGTCAAGATCTGCTTAACCAGGCCATAAAATGTCTTGCTTCTGCCAAGACATTGCAGTTTCTCTTCCAGCAGTATTATCTGCTACATCTTTAGTACGGGGTTTATGAGCACTCTGCCTTTCTCCATAAAACTTCAAAAGGCATCCAAAACCCCTGCACTGTTTGACCAAATCACTGACGCAGGCAGCAGAACTCAAAAAGGCAATCGAATCCGTCATTATTCTAAGCATTGTACTTTCTGCATTGACCGGATGCGCCCGTTAGTTAGATAAATACATTCAAAGAAAGCTGATACATCATTGCCTATAGCGTGCAAGCATGAGGTCTGGCGAATGTGGTGCTGGGGCACTTTTTTGCAGCTGTGGGTGTGCAACTAGGAACCGGAGCCCCATGTTTCTTATATGCAAAGAAAATGGACTGTCGTGTAAACACTTGGGGAGACATGCTTGTGTGCCATTGTCTCCTGACCAGAAATGTGATCGTTCCGGCTCGGCTTGCAATGCGCGTCCTTCTAATTAAATTTACTCATCTAGTATTAACTTTCGATCTGGGGTACGGTATCTTCTCAGGACACGAGTTTTGGGTTACCCACCCGCCCTTAAAAAATGGATGAGCCCAGGAATTGGCGGCCCGGCGGAAAGCGCGGCGCGGTCGCAGGCGCGGCGGTCGCAGGCACGGCGGTCGCAGGCGCGGCGATCTCGGCCTCGATGTTACCGGGAAGGGCCTCTTCGTTACGGTTCCTCGCTGAACACGCTGCGGGAACAGGCCTTGCAGCCAAGCGAGACCTCGCCTACTCGGTTAATAACTCCTCGTTTATTTATTCACCAGAAATTAACGGGGGGCACAAACAAGTATTGGGACTGATCATGAACAGTTTTGCTCAGTATTATAAATAAGCCCTGTAGTGCTCATGATTGAATTACTGTCATTAAAGCCCTGCAGGAAAAAAACAGCATAGACCAACATGAATTCCATGCTGGTTTGGTGCTGGTGTAGCTGGTGAACCAGCACCAAAACCTGACATGTGCTGATGTAACCGCATCCATCATGCTGGTCATGCTGGTAACCAGCTCTGCTGGCTATCTCAGTAGGGAAGTTACACTAAACACTTTATCAGGTAGCTATGGGGGTGCCGCTAGAGATTTGGGGCCCCATGAAAGCATATTATATCGGGCCCCCCAACCAATACAAATTCAATTATGCTCCAAATTTATTAAGGCCCCTGTCAGTCAGGGGCCCTCGGAATTGTCCTAACTCTCCCCCATCCACAGCATCCTAGGATAGCTATACTACCTATACTAGTGAAAGGAAAGCACATACATCACCTCAAACTAGATCTCCCTCTTATAACTTACATACTTAGCATATATTCTATGTGCTGTATAATACTTAACATATAAATAACCTGGTTCTATAATTTTATAGACAATGGAAAGCAGAACCTTTCTGGAAACTCAAGTTCAATACGTACTGCTTAACTTTTTTTTTTTAATTGCCCACCATTACCTCCTTCATACCCATTAGACTGCTTTTAAACGGTTTCATTTCAAGACAGCTTGTTTTTGCCCAGTCTTTTGTCATCGGCGAGGATGGGCGCTATATAAAAAATGAATGTACGGGCAGCGTATAGCGTGGCTTCTAACGACGCGGCGCCGCCAGTGCGCCCGGCCGCCGGCTGACGTCACGCTGCCCCTCTCCCTGCGCTCACTCCCGGGGACTGGAAGCCTGTGCTGTCGGCAGGAAGGAGACGCGCACCGGATCCCCGAATGGCAACTTGTTAGGGACAGCTCGAACTTTTCCTTTTACTTTTTACATAAACCGAACAAAGAGGCACGGATTGCACATTTTGGCGGACGTAGGTAAGTAAGGATGAACTGATTTTGACTTTTAATTTATTATTTTCCCTGAGGCTGAGTGCAGCGTCCCGGATGCTGACTTTGGGTTGTTCCGAGCGACCCTTTAATCGCGGATCTAAACGGCTGCATATATTTACTATAAATTGCTGTATTGATGTAGAATGTCGTGCAAGCTCCTGGATAGAGGGAGACCTAGTTTGCTGTTCTCGTCCCACCGTTAAATGATGTAACACTCCCCCCTTACTGGAAACATTGTATAAAAACACGTATTGTTTACCCCTGCATGTAACCTGACGTTCCGTGCGGGTTTTTCCGCAATCGCAGAGCCCGAAATAAAATAGAACTGCCAACCTTAAAACATCCTCATTGTTGAAAGTTGGGGGGGGGGGGCTCTGTTCGGCCCGACTTGGCCAGCTGGGCGACAAAGCAGCTATCTGGCTAAGTGGACGTGGTAAAATGTACTATGAGTTTTAAATAATTCATTCGCAGTCGGCACTTATGTTATGCTTAGGGAGGCGGAGGAAGCCTGCATCAGGGACCGAGAGTTAAACACAGCCAGCCCCGCGGTGGATTTTGTGAGTAAATGTGAAGGCTTTTAAAAGTAATTAATTGCGATCGCAGTATTCACGTACCAGTTGCTTTGAGGTTCGCAGCTGGGCAGTGCAGTAAAAGGCACGATTTGGAGGTACTTGTCAGTGTCGGATAAAAGCTTTTGAAATACCGATTGTTTTAAAGGGGTAACTTAATTTGTAGGGACAGGTGAGCTGTACTAAACTCGGGTAAGATCCAAACGGATGTTTCATTCTAATGGAAAAATGTAATTGTCTCACTTTGGCTCAACCCAACAAATGGTACATGCTGTACCATCTCAGAACTGAACCATTTCTGTGGCATTTTCTTTGTCCCTGGGCCGGTATGAACAATCCAGCATTTCTCCGGCCTACCTCTTATAGTTTAGGGGTTACATTGGCTTGAAATTCAATGAGCCTTAAAGCAGAAAAGACCATTCTGTTTTGTTGAAAAGGCAACTTAGAACTCTCAAATGACAAAATGAAAGTGACCATTTTTACTACCCTTTGAGATTCTGGGCCTCTTGACAGATTAGAGAAATAATGTTTTATCCTAAATTGGGAACATGCTCTGAACTAAATAAATACACATTTGGAATTATACCAAAGGCCTAGGGGTTACCGTGGCAACGATGCAGGTATCTGAAAATGGCCAACCATGCATTTTTGTGAATGAAGGGAAAATCTCATTTAAATTCAAGCCAGTGTAACTCCTATGCTATATATTTATATATAGCATATTGTATATTTATATATAGCATATTGTGTGCATATATATACTCTAAAATGGTTCAGTCTTGGATGGTTGAGCATGGTCAATACCAAATTTGTTGAGTTGAGCCAGAATGAACCAATCGTAAAATCGCAAGTTGTTGCATTGTTAAAACTTGCTGAGTTGGAGTTTAGGAAATGAGCAAATCTGTGCGTTTTTATTGGGGGTGGGGGCAGAGGGGGTTAGAGTCAATAGGCAATGTATGTAGGTTGGGTTTCCATTCGTTTTTCTGCAGTAGGCTTAGTACGTACTGCTGTGATCTTCATATACTCCCACTCAAGCAATTTTATTGCTTATTAAGCAACTTCCCTAGGGGATAAATTTTTAATGGAATAATTTTTGTCTGATTCTGATACTCGGTGAAGGAGTTGTCATTACACACTGTCCTCAAGCTTTAGGAATGCCAGTAAGTGACCTTGCCTGGGAGGTCAGCATTGCCGTTTTATCGCGCCCGAGGGATGTGAGGCTCACAGGCGTCCTTGGGTGACGTCCAAAAATCACTTCCACTGTCCTCAGACAGATTCTGTACCGGGGCATTATCGTTGACGGAAGCTAATAAAACATTTTCGGAAACTGATATAAAATACAAAAATCCTATAAATATTGCTTCTGCTGATTTTCAAATGAAAATTTAAGAATATCAAAATAAATAAAATCACAATGATAGTGACACTGCTCTGCATGCTGGTGGTTTTTCAGATACTGCTCGCCAGTACATGGCTTGCCTGGTATCAGCCGTGTCCCTGACCAATGAAAACCCACACTTTTCTACTTTTGTTACCCCCCCCCCGCCCC
>JAODKM010000025.1:16293190-16314497 GCA_026780845.1 Petrocephalus sullivani
AGGCTTCTCCTAATCCAGACAGAGGGGTACATGTTTGTGCATGTGCGTCTTCGTGTTAAGAGTCAACCAGAGGGTTCCTACATCGTCTGTTGCGGCTATGAAACCCCCAGCGCTGGAGAGGGGCGGAAGGAGGGAGGGAAGAGGGACCAGCCAAATCCTCAAAACCAGATCAACACCCTTTCTGTTGGATACAGTTATAGAGTAGAAGCTGTTAATGGCAGCTGGGGAATCGATCACAAAGGGATTAAGCCCAACATGAATGTTGGTTGGATTCTAATGCCAAGATGAAAACATCTGTTGGCTATATAAAAAATATTTAGCAATAATGATATAGTTAATGATATAGTTATATATGGTTAGGAAGCTAGCATGTTGATTTACTTCTCCTTAAACTTGTTTTTCGATGTGACACTGAAACAATGCCAGTCGTGGGCTACTCTTTATATAGTAGTAGGAATAATGATACAGCTAGTGTCAAACCACTTTATTGCACTTTAAGTTCTTGGGGGGAGGCTGCTTTGTAATCTTCTGATTAAACGGTTTTTGGAGGTCACTTCAAAACGGCTTCCAACCTGACAGCTGACCACCAGTCAGGGTGAGGAGAGAGATTTGGGGCTTGGAATCGAAAGGAATAAGCACCCCGTTACATTTCATATGACCCTCCAACTCCGGACCTGACTCATGACATAAACATCTCTGCCTTTTCCAAGTCAGAGACACCGCTCTCTCTCTCTCTCTCGCTCGCTCACTTTCTGTCTGTCGCTCTCTTTTTGTCACTCTCTCACTCTCTCTCTCTCTCTCTCTCTCTCTCTGTCTCTGTCTCTTTTTCTCTCTCTCTCTCTCTCTCTCTTGCTCTCCCTTTCAAATTTTGAAATCTGAGCTGTGGGGAGAGAGGAGGCCCTCCAGTCTGGAAGTCAGCTACCCTTCTGACGCCGCGTCCATGGGGAGGCTGTTATCTCCCGGGGTTTATTTAATCTTCTGCTATCATCGGCAGAAGTGCCAAAGCTAACGGTCTTCCTGCTGTCCAAACAGAAACGCTGACTGCTCAGTAGCTACACTTAATCTGATGATTAGGCAAGTTTCTGTTTTTAAGAATTATCTGATGAAAATGGTTACTGCATGCACGCTTACCCTGTAGTAAATATGGTTTTTATGAATGTATTTGTTTGTTCACTTATTTGTTTGATAGTTTGTTGGTTTGAATCATGTACAGTATATATTAATTCAAATGGCATAATTCTGGTTCTGTTTCATGGAAATGTTTTCAGATCACGCCACTGTCCTGAGAAGGTCACGTAAGTGGTAATCAGACGACGTATAACCGGACTAATACTCTGTGGTGTCAAACCTTCAGTTGGGTTTGAAGGAGGAGAAATCTGCTTCCGGAATTTTCCTTTTCCACTTTGGCTGTGCGGTGTCATAACCTCTATTTTGCGTGTTTTCTGTTTGTCAGAAGTCACCTCTTCAGCCCCCCAACCCCACACACACACACACACACAGTTTCCCCCAGTTGGGTGTGACGTTGACATTGAGTCGGCTACCTGCTCAGAAGCCCTCGAGTTAATTGCGAAATAAACAGACAGATTAGAAGGGAGACCGACAATTGGACTTGACAGAGTGATGAAGACGGGCTTGCCACGGCAGAACGTCCGCTTGAGATCCTCCTTGGGCTCGATGGACCAAGGCGACGTAAAGAAGCTGCCTGGTGTCCCGAAAGGGAGCCGCCGACCTGGCCCCCGTTTAAGCGGAGACCCAGCGGTGCGCTCAATCGTTTGCGCTCCACTGCTTCCTGCCGTCTTAATTCAATTAACATTTTTCAAATTGAAAGTCAGACAGTCCCTAGCGACGTTTCGTCAGCCCCTAGAAAAACATCTCTATCCCCATCCTCCAAGCAGTCAAAGTTGACGGCCAGATTTATTAGAAGTGATAAGGGCTGTAATGACCCGTCGCCGATTCTTTGTCTAATTAAGGTGCAAAGGGGCTGCCAAATCAGTCAAGTTCATTTCCTGTTGCTCTCGTGGGATGCAGGTGATCTTTACATCTAAGCTGTCGGTAATCCTGCTGGAGAATAGTCACATGAACTACACCTCGCTGCTTCTCCTTAGTTCTCTGTGGTCTGTTAGAGCCGGCTGTGCTTTCCCGTCCTGCCTGCGGGGACTGACCGTCGGTGCAGATGGCTCTTTCATTATTGTGCTATTATAAGCCTCTAAATGTGTATATTATGTGGTACATTTCATGTCGGAAAGCATCCGTCTCTCTCTGATATAGGTCTATTTGTCGGGCTTTTAAAGGGACAGTCAGTCAGAATTACAATGAGGAAATGGAGTAGTCCTGAAACTGGAGATGTGTTGAAATCCAGTGCTTCCCAACCTGGTCCTCAGGACCCCCCAGTCCAGATTTTTGCTTCCCCCCAGCTGTTTGCCAGACAGTCAATAAAAACGCGGAATGTCTGGGGTCCCCCGGGGATGGGATAGAGAAATGTTATTCTGACCCCCCCTCCCCCACACTTACAGCGCAACAGAACCCGGCCCCCGCCGTGCCGACCCGGCAGCAGGAGATCACCGTTAACCGGCAGCAGCGCTATTTCCGCATCCCCTTCATCCGGCCGGCCGACCAGTACAAAGACCCGCAGAACAAGAAGAAGGGCTGGTGGTACGCCCACTTCGACGGGCCCTGGATCGCCCGGCAGATGGAGCTGCACCCGGACAAGCAGCCCATCCTGCTGGTGGCAGGTGGGGCCATAACCCATACTACAGAGGCGCCGTAGCCCATACTACAGAGGGGCCGTAGCCCATACTACTGAGGCGCCGTAGCCCATACTACTGAGGGGCCATAATCCATACGGAGGGGCCAACCTTATCGTAGCTAATGAAATGTTTTTTTTTTCGCTGAGTAACAGGGCAGTGGACATTCTGGGGGCCAATCAGCTTTCAGCTGGAGCCAGTGCCCCTTTGACCCCGCCTCTGTATATCACTTTTCTCCGGCAAAGTTTCCCTCCTTCTCCCCACAAATGTCCGTCGCCCGTTGGCAGTCTCAGCATCGCCTTTGTTTGCTCCGATACAGGGAAGGACGACATGGAGATGTGTGAGCTGAGCCTGGAGGAGACGGGCCTGACCCGGAAGCGCGGCGCCGAGATCCTGCCCCGGCAGTTCGAGGAGATCTGGGAGCGCTGCGGTGGCATTCAGTACCTGCGGAGCGCCATCGAGAACAAACAGGCCCGGCCTACGTATGCCACGGCCATGCTGCAGAATCTGCTCAAGTAGAACTGGCCTGTGAATGGGAAATAACCTGCTTTGGTGGAACACGGGGAAGATCACGTCTCTTCATGCAGAGAGCAGAAGACCCGGAGCGGGACAGGCTGGGGAATCCGTTTAAACGGACCATTGTTAATTGTTATTTTTACTGCTAATCCCTTAGTTTTGATTTTTGCATTTTGCGGTGAACTTGTTCAGTCGTCGGTAAGGTGTGCATCCTCAGTTATACAAAATCGGATATACATTTAAATCTTACCAAATTACGAAGGCCTTAAGAGACATTTCTAAGTTATTTCAGAAATTAGCTACTGAGCTGTTCCTCTGAATCTGAATAGTGTGCATCGGTTTTGAATTGTTTAATAAAATAATATTAGCAAAGACTGTTCCCAGATGGTTTTTGATGTATCGCAAAAGTGGCTTTCACACCAATATGCGGGATTCTTCTGATTGGGGTATAGGGCAGCGTTCCACATGGACTCATCTCATCATCAAGATTTGCCTAAGTTGTACTGAAATGGTTCTATAAGAACCATGACATTCAAAATCATATCAAAATGTAAAAGCCAATATAAGAATATAAGAACTATACAAACGAGAGGAGGCCTATGAGTCAGATACCATTTACTGCCCATAGAAATACAATTTTAAGGGCATATTTAAAACATTTTATTTGTTGCCATTTTCGAACCATTATAGTTTGTCGTAACAAAAATGAAGTGGCTTTTTACATTTGTGTTACCACTTACAGAAAGAGAATTTAATTTATTGGAGCTTTAACTGTACTGATATCATTTAGGCTTCTGAGGTAAATGTCAGAACTAAATGATGCCTTGCATAACTGAGTACCATAGCTTTAATGCATATTCTCCATCACTGATGCTAGGGGATGGTTAAAAAAAATTCCATCATAAAATTCATATTTAATATTGGAGGGGGATACATAAAAACATTTAACAATGTTTTATACAACAAATTAAGACTAGAGAGATGCACCATATTGCAACTTCGGTAATGTTATAAGGTTTACTGGGATTAGCTAGTTTCCCTGTCTTTTCGGTCTGACAGACAGCTAGCTCAGATATGTTGCTAGCTAAGCCTTTACGATTATTTTTGTACTCAAAATCATAAATATCAAATGTATCGAAATGAACAGAATAGGCAATTCCCATTCTTTCATCCCAAGTTTTTTTTTTTTTTTAAAACATCTCGTACAATTCATTCAAATGTTTCACCTTTGATGGATGCAGCATCATTGAGTGTTACACAGGGACCTTAACAATGTGTAGTTTATTTTGGGGGGGGGGGGGGACGTGTTAAAACACTGCAATTGAGGCCTATATAATAATAGTATATAATAATATAGTTCATATACTAATATGACCTGGCACAATTTAGTTAATGGTGATAATCGATTTCCATAAAAGTTATGATTGGGAATTGGGAATTAGCAGTTTTAGCATTTTCCAATTCTGGAAATGCAAGAATTTAGATGAGAAATGAGTAAAAAATCAGATCACAGTATAGGAAGTATTTCTCTAGGTTATAATGGCTTGCTTATTAGTGTAGCCATTAGGTACCTAATTAGTTACTGTTCATTCTTTACTATAATCTGAGCAAAAAAAAAAAAAAAACCAATAAAACAAAACAAAAGGAGAGACTTGCACCCCCCCGGGGTACCGTGGATATTCTGGCTGACAGGAGAAAAAGCAACGGTACATTTCATACATCTGTCGTCCCCTAAAAAAAGAGAGAAAATACAATAATTTGGATTATTTATGGATATTGAATAAAAACAATGCTTGCAACAGTTCAGAAATATGAGACATTAAATCACAACGACTTGTGAGTACTCTGTTGTCGCTATCATTTTTGTTTTGTTTAATTCTTAGTTGTGTAATTGGGAATTACATAGGTAACACACAATGGTAAATCTGATGCTTTCCTTTTTGTAACCATAAACATTTTACAAACCATTTACCAACACTCATTCAATATATTGCATTTCAGGTATAAATTCTAATTACATTTTTGTAATGCTCCACATGCATGCTAAGATGCCTGATTTGGACCATGGAAACTCTAATAGGGCAGACAGGAATTGTGGGAAAACAGCATAAATATACCAGTTTTAAGCAATCAAACAGTATTTCTTTTAAAATAACGGCAAAATTTGTTTATACTGTATACACATATTCAGACAGAAATCCAGTATACAGATATAAAGTCATTTAGCATCTTGTAGTTATACAACCACATATCAATGTGCAGATAAATATCTCATTGTGAGGTAAAGAATGAAAAAACTCGAGGCCACACACATGAAAATGTTACTCCGCATCCTTCAACAGCTGTCACTCGAATACCAGAGACCAAGGTCCTTCCGATGCCAGCTGCCAGGACAGCACATACGTTCATATTTCCTATTTACAGCAATGGGCTCAGAACATCCCCGGAACACTCCACTGCTCACTGGCACATCCCCGGAACACTCCACTGCTCACTGGCTTGTCAGTTTGCGATCCCAATAAGACATGACTTCCGATAAGGTCAGGAACCAGAGAAAAACAAAGATATCCAAACTTGACAAAACAAGAGACTGACACACAGACGAGCAGTATTGCTCGAAGGCCATGTGGAGCCCTAGGCCGGCTCCAGCACCGCAGCCCTCAAAGACGATGGCGCCCTAGGCAGCCGCCTGTGTCGCCTAATGGAATGTCCCGAGCAAGAAGCCTGAATCACGGTGTCCGTTAGGCGATGGTAAGGTCTGACCAGAGGACACAACTAGACCAGCTATAGTAGTCATCAGTTTAATATTAAAATAAAAAACATCACCGAAGAATGTACCATCACACGCATTTGATGTGTTCGAAAATTCTTTGTTGCACACCTTATATAAGACAACAACAAATAATCTAAATTAATTATTGTATAACTTTGGTTATAGACACCAGAAAATGAGTCAAGTGAATCAATATCACTTCGTACAACATATAATGGGTGCGTTACTATATGTCCATATTATCTACCATTATTTTACAGTAAGTACATCCAGTAATTACAAAATAATCTGCAGTAATGCAGGTAAATTTAATTGCACAATAATTTCCTGTAGTATTTGAGATATGCTATCTGGGTATAACAATACTTTAATTTGCATTTCATTAATGCACATTAGTGTTTTATCAAAAAAAGTACTGTATATAATTTTTGTGCTTTAGTTAGAATTTATAGAGGACCCTTTTAATCAAAAATATATTGTCTCCTTTTAACATTTTAGCAACGAACATGTTTCATATTTATAAAGGAATGAACAGAACATCTCTATTTACAAATGATAGGTAATACATAGCTAAGAAGGTTCTCAGAATCGAAGCAAGCCAGAAGTAGACCTTTTTTGCCTTTCCACAATTGAGCAGAGATCCTAAAATAAAGCATAATTAACGTTTTTTTTCCCTTCCTCTTTTCCCCAAATGTCACAGCAGATGGTTCAGGAAGAACAAAGAATCTGGCCATTTTTTCCCAAAAATGTGGATGCTTGCTTCAGACTGAACAGTCTTGGTCCCCATCACACGCACACAAGAAAAATTACAGGCGGAAATGAATTTCCATGTCTCAGTCATTCCATCATATACAATATTCAAATAATAAACATCCTGGTCCACCAAACACCCTCAAACGTGCCTTGTGTTTGCGAGGTCACGTTTGAACCATCAGAAGGTACAAAGTAACCGATCACTGCTTTGAGTTTCCAGTCCTGCAGAAATGTTACGTTTACATAAAAAATTTAAAATTTAACGATTAACAGCAGCAACCCGGAGCATTTTTTTAACAACTAAATATCTTCCAACTTTCATCCCCTAATACACTGCATTAACATTTTTTTATGTAGCATATAGCAGTGAGATGTTCCGAAAACAAATTCAAGAATTGCTGTTAAGTGTACTTTCTTTCTGTTTTTTCTTCAAAAGAAGTTTATATTTCCAAGGTCCTCACGTTGTTCTCAAAACTTTTCTTCCAGGTAAAAGAAAAAATCTCATTATCAGTTATGGCATTTCGGAATAAAACCTTGAATCTCACAGGAGCTGATTTGGTTCAATGAAACGGTCTTTCGGTAAAAAAATGGCCTATTCTGCTCTGCCGTATCTTTGATTAACTGTGCAGTCAACCAGGGCAATATATCTCTTTCATGAATGAGAATCGGTCGGGGATATTAATGAATTATTCACATTTGTTGGACTCTGTGAACAAAATGGACAGAAAAGGTAAAACGATACTTAATTCCCGGACCTTGTCCGAATCGATTGGGCCAGAAAAGCCTTTTTAGCCGTTTTTGAGAGAGGATTCCTGCACATGCTCTTACCTCAAACGGGAAACAGTGGTGGAAATCGACCATTTCTGAATCTAACTTGTCCGATCTTGTGGTGTGTAGTGGCCGTGATATCTGTGGATATAATCTAAGATTATCATATGACATTCATATATATATTATAATTGTATATACTGAACAAAAATGTAATACACCATACATAAAACAAAATATAAATTTTGACACAAAATTTACAATTACACATGACCACAAGAGGAAAAGTATGGAAATTGTTTGGCTGTAGGGAAGGTACAATAATCAAAATTCTAAAGCTGGAACTTGATTTGACGACCATAATAAGTCTATTTTGCATTTGCTGTGTCATATTGGCAAGATTTACTTTGCTCGGGGTTATTTCCATTATTAAATTATGTTTGCATACTTTTTGCACAAGTAAAATTGTGTTTTCTTCTATTGTCTTTGCCACTTAAGAAAAAAACACTTAAATCAAAAATAATAGCATCTGTTGATATAGGAAATAACATTCATAAACACGGAAACTGGTTTGCAGTTAATTTGACTTTTCCATGGCTCTGCTCATGCATTTTAATGCAAAAAAAACTTTTAAAACTTAAAACTCTCTTAAAATAGTCTGATTCTGATACTACGAGGCAACATCTAAGCGGATGGCACACAAGCCCTTGAGCAAGACCCCGCCCCTGTTCTCTCTGTTACCATGATGGTAGCATTACGAAGGTTTCAGAAAATGCAGCCCTAGACTCGGACTATTGTGATTTGTGGAATTCTCCAACTAATGAACCATTCAAGGCTTATTCAGATTATTTTTGGGTTTTCCATATATTTTATATAAAATTCCAGACTCCTGACACATCTGGCTACTTGTAGAACAGTGGTGGGCAATCTTATCCAGGGGGGGGCGATGTGTGTGTGGGTTTTCGCTGCAACTAACATCTAATTAGGTTACACAATAGTCTGAGTCCAGGGCTGCATTTTCTGAAACATTTATAATTAGGTTACTAATTAGAGGACTGATTGGCCGAAGAGTCCTCCCACCTGGGTTTGAACAGCTGACCTAAACGTTAGCCCAGAAACCTGCATACACACTGGCCCTTTGCAGATAAGATTGCCCATCATTGCTGTAGAATGACAATGAAAGCATATTATTCTATTCTAACAATGACGACGATACACAGGGCGACTGGTTGGACAATTTTGCCAGGCAACTGCCAACCAGGTGAGACAAAGGGCAACTCATCTGAGTCTGGATGATCGTTTTTCAAATTTAAATTTGTGTAAATGAGAATTTATCAGCAACATTGCTCGGCGCTCAAAAGGTTGCTCTGTGTATCCTCACCCTGAGATTTTGTCTAGAGTAGGGAAGATGGGATGAGTCATTTACCTCGATAGTGAGCTGCGCGTCGTCAGCTGAACTCAACGTGTCCTGCTCAGAGAGTTCGGTGAAGCCGGGCCCAGAGCTCGGGGTGCGGGTCAAGCTGGACACGCTAGTGAAGGTACCATCGTCACTTTCAAAAATCGGGTTTAACCTCATAGTGCGAGCAAACCAAAAAGGGCCATTTTTGTGTCTATGGTACAGAAGAGACACGTGGCTTACTGCTTCTTACACGTTCATGTGCGTTTTGTGCAACAAAAATAAAAAAAAAAAAAAAATCGAAATTGGTAAGAAAACCATGCTTACACAAAACTCACTGTCCTCCTGGTCCGAATACATTTCCTGTTAATCAACAGCAAGATCCCTATCACGGCCAAAGCCAGTACAAGGAAGCCAACGAGGCAGGAGATGATTAGAAATGGGTCAACTGGTAGTGAGACCAGCTCAGTGCAACGCTCTCCATGAAAGAGCCAGTATCTACCGACAGGGCACCTAAGGGAAGTTACAGACAGAGATAAAAACAAGTTATAAGAGCCGGCAAGTCACAGCCATTTGCAAAGCAGTACAGGACCAAGTGGAACACGCCAGATCAAATTCTCTAAAGGCAGATTCTTGTACTGTTTCAGTTACTGTCATTGTTGTTGAGTCATGCTGTAGGCTGTTGATTTTACTTTTATTTTCATTTTTATTCCCCTCCCCATCTTTATTGTTCAGTGTTAATTCTTTGACTGTTCCTTACTCTAGTGGTCTGATGCCCTGAAGAATCGCTATTTCATTTTAAGAAGGGTGCAGGGACTGGGGGAGGGATGGGGGGAGACATTATTTAATTTGGCTTCATTCAACCCCTCAATAAACAGACCTTTGTATTTTAATTATTAAGTTGTGCCATCCCCCAAAATATCACACACTCTTTCATGTTGTTGATTTCATGCATGCGAAACAACAATAACGAGACTTGATTTGACTTTTCCAGCTAATTGCCGGCTGAGGAGCCGTCCTCTGCCATAGATGCTCGGTGGGGCTGGTGCTTTGAGTCCGGGGTACCTGCAGGCAGCGCCGCGGCCCGGGACGATGTGGCACTGCCCCCCATTCAGGCAGTAGTCCAGCTGCATGCTGCAAAGGCTCCGGCAGGGAGGCCCGTCCGGGGCGCTGTAGCCGGGCTCGCAGATGCACTCGGCCTCCCGGGTCAGTGCATTAACTGCACACCGTGAGAACTCGCCGCAAGCCAAGAGCCTACAAGGGTCCGTCGCCTCTGCTGAGGCCAGGAGGGAAGGTCACATTAGCTTTCCCCACCTTGTTGTCCTTTCTGCTTAACGCACAAGATGTCCCTCTTGCACATGGCGGACAGCCAAAGTCATGACTCACTTCAATTAGGATATCCTGGCTTACACAGGCTTTTAACCTTGTAAACTTTTTTTGAAAGTGATCCAACCTTGTTTAATTAAGATGACAAACTGGAGCTGAGACAACGAGGCCATCTGCACGTTACTGTTGACTTAGTTGACTTCCTGTCTTCTGGAATAATCCTTTTGAATCAGACTGTTCCGTAGATTACATACACTAGTCAGAGGTGAAGGCAGCCATTAGCTTCACTGTCACATGATCTGCCTGACAGGTACAGCGTCACGTTTCCCTCCGCGTCAGAAAGATTATCGCCCTTACCAGACTCAACACCCGGGGACTTGTCCTGGCCCTCAACGTCAAAGTGTTTCGGCACGCCGCAGCAGAAGTTGGCGACGACACAGTGGGCCGCTTCCGTGACATTATATGGCCCGGACGAAACCATCTTCATCTCGCTGTTGAAGATCACACTTCCGTTCCTGAAGCTGAGAATCTCAAGCTCCTTAAATCCAGTCATGTTGGACCACAGATATGGGAGTAACTGGAGAAGGAGAATGAGAGAAATAAGAACCCAAAGCAAATAAAAACGAACAAATAAAACGATAAAACCTGAATTAAATCAATGATCAGTCATGAGAGCCTGAAATAATCCTTGAAAGAGAGTCATGCTGTTGGATTATCTTCTTGGAGGTATATAACAAAAACCCTTACTCTCACCCTCCAGAAAAGCTAAAAGAGGTTCAATGTAGCAGGTAATGTGTTTACAGCATACAATGGTTTTAAAATCTACCTAAACTGCATATACTTTTCAGACAATATTTGTCGGTCTGGTTCCTTAAAGAATTTGTCGCCTGGACCAAAATCTATAAGCAGGGTTTTTAGAATGGAGCAGGGGCTGGAAAGTGAATCCATCGCTCCTATTAAAAAATAAACTGACATCCGGTGTTAATCTAGCTGTCACCCCTGAGGTTCAAGACCAGGGCAAGTGACTGTCTATGAGACATCATTTATAATCTGCACACAGGGGAAGAAGTCAGTCTCTAATGCAGAGAATGACAGAGTTCTGGAAAAATTGGACCATTACAGCAAGATGAGTCTTACAGGAACTGGGCAGGTAAATGATGAATAAATATCCTGTATTCTTAGAGCTCTCTCTCGGGCATAGAACAAGGGAAAATGACCTGCAACTAATTTATCATAAATTAATAATGAAAGTCTGAATTATATCTAGGGGTGTGCGAGGGGCGGAGGTCTCCCCAGTCTGCAAATTTCACTGAGTGTCAGCTTTTGATCAAAGACGATAGCGCTATCTTAACCCCTCAAATAGTCTCTGCATTGCCCTGATTAAATCTGTTTTTTTTTTCAAACAAAAATGAGATTTTTATGTGTAACAAACAATAGTATTTCGTCTATTTCCTGCATGCCGCTGTCAGATCAGAGAGGTTGATCTGAATATGTGTATTTCAATGTGTGCGTGTCCGTCGCGGATACAGATGTGTGGTGGTGTGTGTTGTGTGTCTGAGTACCAGTACTATGCAGCTGTATCAGTGAACATGACCCCCAGTCCTGCTTAGATGCATTGCTCGGTCCAAACTCTCAGGTCACAGCTTAACCGTTACCCTTGTGCCCACTTATAGACACTGCTGCAAAGCAACGAGGCCTGGACTTCCTGCTAATCTGGGCAGAATCCCAGAATGCTACTTTCTCATACACTTTCAGAAAAGAGGTTTCAGTTTGTACCTTTGCTTGGCACTTTGGATGAACCCTCAAGGGTCTGCCAATTGAACCCTAGCTGTAGGCAAATGTACCTTTTAATCTAATGTAAGGTACAGAAATAAACTCTGAGGAACATCTCCAGGGTACAAGCAACATTAATGTGCCCCCAATGGTACAAAAATGTCCCTCAGAGTCCCTGTCTGTATCTTAACCCCTTACTCCGGAGGGTACAGCCACAGAGACAAGCAAAGGTACAAATTGGCACTCAGTGCAGTTTTCTGTAATCAAGCATTTTAAACATTTAAAGAAATAATAATCAATATAAAGAAATCATATAAATGGGCGGGGCTCAGCAGGTTTGGGTGCTGTGCCGGGGATCGGAAGGTCGTTAGTTCGAATCCCATAGTTGGCAGAGTGATTTCTGCCATCGGATGAAAACATCTGCCAAGTAAGTGCATGAGCTGATTTTTAAAAAGCTAATTGAGTTTGACCTAGCGGTGAGTTCTGCGGCACACAGCTGGACAGAAATCAGCATGTGGACAGAGACGGGCATGCCGGAGAGGGCCCCCTTCGCTGGAGCTCGCTGCACAGCTGCAGCCAGGCATTAGCAGCCACCGTAAGGGGCCCGGCGACCTGTGCACTGGGCCCTGGGCCACCTCTCCCTTCAAACTGACTCCAGCAGCCGGCTCAGTAATGCAATTACCACTCACTCAAAAACAGATGCTTATACTGGAGCAAATGAAATGCACGTCCCTTTTCACACATTCAAAAACATATTAGCTGCTGGGAAATTATTATAAATTACCATTTGCAGTATATTTCCCTCCCTTTGGATTTGTTTGCCATTTAAAATATTTAACAAAGATGCATACATGTGTATTATACAGTAATATTAACTATTTTAAGTTCACCCCAAAACTGAAAAAAGGTGTTTTATAGGGACTTTAGTGTCATCTATGCATCCAGGTCGTTCTGCTGGGAGTTGCCAAGTTTTAATGTAGGAACTATTTTCTTCTGCCAAACTCCACACGCCAGTCATATATTACTGTGCAGAAAATACAAGCACAAGCTCCACGGCGATAGCTTCTGTAGAGTGACACGACTGGTGTACGCAGTTAGAAGGTAATAGTTCCTACATTAAACTGCTCACTATAAAGTCTGTGGATTATCTTGAGTACCCGGGTCATTATTTCTGGGAAGAGACATTCCTGCTGAACTTTTCAGGTATATTTTTTTGGCGCTTTAAACATCAATGACTCACTACCGTTATATTCAAGAGAAGACGTTTCTACGGTTGATATCTACAAAACTGGGCAACTCCCAGCAGAATGACCTAGATGGACAGAGTGCCTCTAAAACATATTTTCTTCAGTTTGGAGGTGAACTGCCCCTTTAAGGGAGTAGATGAAGTTGCAAAATGGATGAATAGATGAAAATGGAGTTGCAGGTAAGCTACTGACATTGCCAAACTCTACCTGCTGCCCCCCACGCCACGGTCCCCGGCGCCTTACCAAAGCAATAGAACTTTAATGCAAGGCAGCAATTACACTTAATGGCTCCTAGGTGAACTGAAATGTGAAATTATGCTGAGCAAATTTACACTGAGTTCTCATTAAATACGGAACATACTGCACAGTAAAATCACTCTCTAACCCTAAACACAATTACTTCTGGTCCTGATTTTGGGAATAAGAGTAATGATGATGATTGTACTTTATTGATCTCCATGGGGAAATCCTCTTTCTGCCTACCCCTCTGTAGGTGAGAGCAGGCTTGGTAGCTAAGGACAGCCACCTGCGGCAGCACCCAGGGAGCTGGGGGTTAAGGGCCTCGCTCAGGGGCCCAGAGATGTGGCGGGCTCAAACCAGCTACCTTCCGATTACAGGGACTGAGGCTTAACCCACTGAGCCACACTCTTTTTAATGATAAATTGATGATTATGAGACTAACCATGCTTCGAGCTTGCTAGACCTTATAGTATAACTGGAAATTCAACTAAAGACTCAGGTTGGGATCCACTTGTTTAGGAGATGCTGTTGTATAAAGACACACATTTTTCCTAGAATGAACAGTTAAGAACCTGATGTTCAAGGGCACTAATACAGTGCCAACCAGCATCTGTCTGATGACGATGGCCATGCGCTGAATCTGTATGTTTGGCGGATAAACAAGTCACTCACCGCCTCACCTCTGACACAGCACAAAATTGCTTGAGTGAATTTAACAGAAAAATAATTACAGTCACAGCCAATACTTGTGTCCATCAGTCCTTTCCGACACTTTCAATTCTTCCAGATTTTCCTAATTTCAGACATCTACTCTTTACAGCACCAACTTTTGATTATTCAAGGGTAAGAAGAGCCACAATATTTTTTTAAATATTTGACTGCCAGTGTCTCCGGGATCACCTCGTCCCAGTTGCAAGAGGGCAACATTGACATCGGCCGGCGTCTCTCTGAGCGAGAACCGCCAGTTCGGGATTCAGGCCGACGTTCACTGAGTCAGGCTAGGGATCGTTCGTGGCGGGCCTCCTCATCTCCCACATAAATGTTCTCTGTCAAGTGTATTTTTAGACGAGAGTTTTGTTCCCTCATTCTGTAAGCTCAGGGGAGTCTCCCCATTCTACCTAGGACCAACAGAACTCGCAGAAGTGGGTCACTGCTGATCCCCAGCCCTTCCACTGTCTTCACTGTCTCCTCTACGTGTTTACTTCTCATCAAGTTGCCTAAAGACGTCTGGTGTCATCAAAGGTGTCCTGAAAGAGAGACTGAGTCCATGCCGACATACAGTATTCTCCTAAAATCTCAATGCTCAACAAGATGCTTCTCTTTTGAGCTTTGTGGTTCACACTCCCTGGATGCAAAACCCTTCCTTTTCGGCACGCCAAACTAGTTGCGTGTTTGTGAGATCCCTTCATATATTTACTCAGTCTTTTTTCTTAAGTATGGAAACGAGTACAGCTACAAATAACAGATTATTAACATTAAGCAACTCTTTAGGAAAGGGGCAGAGTTATCGTTCTATGGTTACAGAGGTAACTTATGAGAGTACAAATCAATGAATGAAATTACTAAGGATTGCCAGGTACTATCTCCTGAGTATGACCAACCATAAGAATGTTTATCAAAATATCACATGGTGCTCGATAAAATCATGTGGTAATTAAATCCAAAACCACACCAATTTAGATATTTAACAGAATTTAAATAAATGTTTCTCATTATGTACCATTCTCAAATTTCACATCATCGTAAATGCAGTTAGAGATGTAATCGGGCCTTAAAAGTTAGGCCCGACAAGACCCGAACCCAACAAAATTCGGCCTGAGCCCGTGTAAAATGATAGACATTAAGCCCTAACCAGCGATTGCAATTTCATTAGCTATTTTTTTAAAACTCAATTCAGTATTCAGTATATGAAAAACGCATTGAGCACAACCGTACATTGAAATCTGGACTGCACAATACAGTACATTAATCCATAGATAAGACAGGGAATATATTAATCAAATCCAAAATGTGTTGGATTCAATTAATTAATCCAATACATTTATATATGAGATATATAACATGCACCTAATAAACCACAGAGCAATTCTCTAGCAACCCGAACATGGTAAAGTGGTTGTATTTTTACATGCACATTTTAAGTGCCGCGTTTGCAAACAGCACTCGACCGCTTTTTTACCCTTAGTAACATGCTTCCAGATAGTCCCATGTACACAAGGGTCAAATCAGCAGGGAACAATGACGCATAAAACTACTATCACAAAAGCTGTGACTGTGTTAAGTTAAATAAAGTAATAAAAATAAAACAATTCCAGTAATAAAAAGGTAACAAGGAGGATGGAATGAATTTAAAAAACTATTCTTACGACAGTTTTAAACCTTGGGTCAGATGTGTTATATTATGCATAATGTGAAATCGATAAATCGCTCAGCCCTAGCGCTCATTTACCGCGCAAGCCTGAGCCCGGCCCAAGCCCGTGTAAAATGATAGAAATTAAGCCTGAACCGGGTTGGGTCGGGTCCTGTCGGGTTCGGGCAAAGATCTTCAGCTCTAAATGCAGGATGCATCTCAACTGATGCATCCTATCCCTCTGAAAAGTACACATTTAAATAACAGGAAGGTGGCAAGGTCGGAGACCAACGAGCATTAAATAAAGATGTACTCCTACAATTAATCTAAACAACACTATGCAGACCACCAGCCACATACCAGCCCAAAATACACAAAGAACCACAAATTCATAAATAGCTGCTCTCTAGGCTTAGTGCATATTATTGCATGGTGGAAGGGAAAAAAATCAATTCTTCATAAAATATTGAGCAATTGAGCTATTGCGGTGGTCGCATATTGAAAAACTGCACATCCTCAAATACTAAAGACTGCATTACTTAAATGTTAGGCACTCGCACAAAGCAGGAGGACACCCACACACATACGCACGTGTGCTTGTATGAGGGGGTCGACACACTATCGCAAAGTGCCAGGTCTAAATACACATTACACAAAGCCTTTCATTTCTGTCCAATCCACAGTGAAGTGCGCTTTAGTCATTACGCTGCAGTCACGAGGCCGTCTTCCGCAGCCTACAATCCACTTATAGGTAGTTTAGGGGAAACAAACCATGCTGGCCTTCACAAAGCCCGACCATGCTGCTAGGCACTGAAAGCTATGAAGAGAGAGGGCCTGTATTTCACAGCTTGACAGCAAAGTCCAGCACGTATTCGCGTCTAAACAAGCATACGCAACAGTAACACCAATTGGAATTTAGACACCAAAAACCACATTCCCGGCAGATGGCTGCCAGCGAAATATGCATTTCTGTCTTAAGTGAACGGTTATAGGTTACAAATTGCAACGACTGATGATACACGAGAAAGATTTAATGAGGTAGCAGCTTCCTTTGATGCAGGCCGATGAAAGAGAGACTTAGGCCTTGTTTGGTGGCACTCGGGGAGAGAGCTGATGTCCCACAGTGCACACCTCATTGCACAGCATAAGACATACTAAGTTTTACAGATGGAAACTGTCACACGCTGAAATTGGGGATGAGGGGGGGGTTAAGGAAATTATGCTAAAAATAAAACCAATAAGAATGTAAGAAAATAAATGTTTAAATGAACATGGGGAGAAGCATGCAGCCAATAGTACAAACACCTAGGGGGCCTAGAGGAGGCACTGTGTGCCGGGAGCAGGCACATAGTCATGTAGCAAAGCTACAGGTTTGACCCCCCCCATCCCCCCCGAAATTTGTTTGCTCCTGACCAGGCACCAGAAATGTGTGAAATGTGCTGCACCCCCCCCCCCCTTGAAATTCATTTGGACACCCTGGGGGCAATACTCAATGAATCCTTCAAGTTTTTCATGGATACTGCAGCTGGGACTGAGGAATTGATCGCGATAAATCAAAACTTTAGCGGGACAAGTCGATCTCGGCCATGCCTGGTTTAATGCGGACTGCAGTACAGGGACTGGCGGCCTTTATTGCGAGATCGCTAAATTATAGTGCTGGGGAATGAAGACACGAGACCATCGCATTACTGAAATTAGCTAGCTGTAATGAATGACAGGCACGTAGCAGGGATAGGCACCGGTATAGATGTGACTGTCCTCTGTCTCCCAGCATCAGATTTACCAGAAGATCCAGAGTTGGACCAGCCATGGGAATCATGGAACTGCGCCTAAGTGAGATAAAACACGGCCACCTGTCTGAGGAAGATCGTTTAGGGTAATTTGCAAGAAACTACAGCAGATTTAATCAAAACAAACTAATAATAAAAAACACAATTACTGAATTTCAGATAAATAGAGCTTTATCATAATTTATCATATTTAATATTTGATTTTTGCAGCTAATAAAGTAGGGGGTGGGTGTCGTTCTTCTTACTGAAACTTAATATAAATGTTTTCAGGGGTTTCTCACAACTCCCTGATTTGGAACAAACATTTGTCATGTTTAATTATTTAAGCCAAGTTTGTCTAAGTCTGAAACATATGAACAATTAGCAGGAAGTCCAGGCTCCTACTGAAACACTGCAGTAGGTCTGCAAACTAGTGCATAAATTACCTTCTTCTGAAATGACTATCTGGTTTTGCTTGGGACAAATAATTTAAGAACTTGTTTACCTACCACTTGAAGAAAGACGTTTTCCAGCAATCTGTACTCAGGGGAGCTTTTGTTCAGCGTGTTGTTAGCAAGCATCAAATTAGCGACCCGCAAACTAAACACCACCGCAATCTCTCTGCCCTGGCTCGCCGTGGTCAACTCAGGGCCGGTCAGGGTCTTTGAGGTTGGAGACGTCTGTTCAAAAGGACGGTCGATCCCAGCCAGATCTCTGCTGTCAGAGTCTGTCGGGGTAGGGCTGCTGGTTTGAGAATGTTCTTCCTTGTCCGTCTGCTTGGTATCATTCGGATCTTCCTGTCCGCGGACAGTGATGAGGACAGCAGGGACCACGTTATCTGTGACAGATTCTGAGTACACATTTGGGAAGGTTCAAGTTGTCTTTTTGGCCATGCGCATTGCAATGCTTCCTCATTCAGCCACACCATGTACAATGGATCACAATCGGGGCGCTTTCAACCAATCAGGCAGAACAGCCCCCCCACATGTGCCAGAAATCAAATGCATCATGTATGGTAATGATCAGACACTATTAAAAAACTTACACCTTAATTTAAAGCTGTGTTTCTCAACCCAGCCCTTGGGACCCCCGCATTTTGGCCCCCCTCTAGCTCCCACCACACCAGAAACAAGCAATCTCAGAACACCGAACACCTGCTACAGGTGTGTTGGGGTTTGGGAGGGTGCAAAATGTTGACTGTCTTTGGGTCCCAGTGGACTGGATTGAGAGACAGTGATTTAAAGGAATTTATATTTTAGATACTGTAAAATAACCAATATTAGTACAAGAAATAACAAATAGTAGTGATAATTGATGATTTGCCCACCTGCTGTAGCATGTGAAACTGGGATTTCAGGGTGTTTTGACATCCGCTCTTCCCCTTGCTCGGTCGTGTGTGTGCCGTCCCCTGGCTGAGCCTCTATGATCGGCTCGTCCAGTGGCTGTGTCGTAGTGACCAGTGCAGTGCCAGGTACATTTTCATAAAGGCCCGACACTCCTTCCCTGGATGAAAGCACGGAGTGGTTGATAACATCACGACCCCGATCACTAACGCCCGTGAAAAGGTCGTATCCTCGAGTGACGCTCTCTGTCCTTGCCGATTCTGAGCCGTGTGTCACAGATCCGCTCGAGGTTTTCACGCTCATCTGCTCTATCTCCTCTTTTGTGAAGATGTCCAACTCCAGGAGATTCTTTAGATCGTTCTCATCTTGACCATGTCCCACCTCCACGGAGGCGGGAGAAACATCACGTCCTTCAGTCGCAGTTGCTGCTCTGTCTGTGGTCATCTTCAGCTCACCATGAGAGTTTGATGTTGGCGTCTGAGAGAACATACATTAAGAAACATTAAAAAATGAAACGTCAGTTTAGCTATTTATTATTAGCTATTACATGTGGTAGAAATATTTACCTCTTCTAATGGTGAGCTCACTGTTACCTGCTCTTTCAGGATGAAAAATTAAAAGAAAATTTATTTCACAACATTAAAAAATCTTGACAAAGCCAAATATTGGGTGAAAGGCTACTTTCCACCTGAAAAATGCATTTACCAAAATACATGTATATACATTTGGAAAAAAAAAATATTATTGTGTGTACATTGAGAATATGAATTTACAGCCACTCCTTGCATTTAGAGTCATATGTGAAATGGTAAAATTCTTTGCATAATATCCAGTACAAAATGCACTATAGGGTAATACAATTTTGCCTAAACCCTGCTGAATGTATATCACTGAAGGTTCCTAACCAGGCCCAAAGCAAAGGGAATGGGTATCCAGTGGCAGTGACGTATCTCCTCTGAGGGCTTTGATGATCATGTCCTTAAGATGAGTCTTAACCGTCATCTGGTGGCCGGGGCCGGAACCCAGGATCGTGCTGTCGTTGCCAGCTCTCTCTGAGATCAAGGCATCCCCATCAAAGACAGCAGCATAGCGGACAGAGACATCCTCGGTCCTGTCAAGAAAAATTACAGCCAAAGGTAAGAGGCAGCATACATGATGGAGGTCTTCTCATTTTTACCCAAACTCTGCCTAAGGTCAGTGGTTGGAACGCTGATGGATGTGTTTCTGGATGGGTGGATGGGTGGATGGATGTCTTCACAGAAAAGACTATGCTTTCAGTGGAGAGGAAAGAAACTTTTGAAGATTGAACCATGTTTATATTAGTCAGTAACTTGGCTATTCCGCTAAAAATACACAAATATATAAAGAAAGAAATGTATAAATAAACAAACAAACAAACAAAGGAATGAATAAATGAATGACCCACCTAAATCCTAAAAGTCGAATCTCTTTAAATCCTGGCAGTTTGTCAAGGACTCGCAGCATCTGCCGAGTGAAAGTGAGACTCTAGACCAGGTTTAAAAGTAGCACTTTGTTGCAAATTGATCGCACACTGCAATGCGGTTTCAGGCCCCAGACGGCACATCAGAGGTGTCATGAGGATGGTAATCTGCAGTTCATCACCCATGCGTCTGCCCTTTCTCATCTGTACTGATCCTCAATCTCTGTGGCAAAAATGCCAGTGATCTCAATAGAGCTTTTACCTATTTGAAACACTTATCATAGCACTTCAGAATTAAGCTAAACCACTTTAACATAGCAAGTTCATTGATTTGGGAGTTTGTAATGCATTTAATCATATACCGTAATATGCCAGCTAAACTTCCGGGATCACAGTAATATTGTCCCAGAACGACTACAGTCTGTGACGGCACACTGAGTCCATCTTTTCTAATAAAATTCTGCAAAGTAGTTTTTGATTCAATGTTGACTTGGTTTAATTAAAAAACAATTCTATAGCATGTCTCATTAATAATTTTTAATTGTACTAAACTGAAAGTATATGTTTTTAAATTCCTTTAATATCTTGCTAGTGACGTACATCTTTTTCTTCCAATGGGGGTTAAGGGCCTAATGGTGAAACTGCTCTGCAGACTGCAGCATTCAAACCAGCAACTTTCGTATCACAGAAGCAGGGCCCTAATCTGCTGAGCCACACACCACCCCCACTGCCAGCATCCCTGCCACCTTCCTCTCACACCTGCCCCCCCCCCCCCCCAACCCCTCTCCAGTCACAGCCAAGGCCCACAATCTTTTACAACCCCCAAACACCGCACCAAATCAAAAAAATAAAAAAAAAAAAAATAAAG
>JAODKM010000025.1:16329446-16344844 GCA_026780845.1 Petrocephalus sullivani
TTTCACTTTGCCTCCTATAGGGGGTGCCGACTTAGCAAGCCAATTTCACTTTGCCTCCTATAGGGGGTGCCGACTTAGCAAGCCAATTTCACTTTGCCTCCTATAGGGGGTGCCGACTTAGCAAACCAATTTCACTTTGCCTCTGATGATGCACATCAGCAGTGCAGCTCTCCTAGGGGTCTGCAACTTTGACTGGTGTAAGACAATAGCATGTCCCACAGAACCAGCCCAGTGCCATTTTATACATGACAAAAATCTGATATACTTCATGTGGTGCTGCTGTATTTACATTTTAAAATGAAAGTCCCCTTTATTTTAGAGCAGGACCGTGAAGCGTGCATATGGAAAATAACATTTGGTTATTCATTACCACGAGGCTGACATCCACTCCCAGGTTCCACAGGTCCTCCATGCAGAGCTTCGTGAATAAAGATCAAAGCCCATTTGGGTAGCCTTCGTCTCTTCCAGCTTCATCTGAATTTCAGTGAGTCATCATTTATGATCACCTCTTGCTTCACAGGTGTATTCGCATCGTTTCATTTTAAGTGTCCCCTAAAAAACGCTCATACATTACTCACAGCAAACCCCTTGAGCCCCTCTGGGTAGATTGAGTTATATACAGCATGAATCAAAAGTCTGGATTCACCTGCTTCTAATGCATTTTTCGCTAGTTATGTTATTCACTCTATAGTTAAAAGGCCTCGAGGCAATGAAGAAATACATATCAAAGATTGCAACGGCCAAGAAAAGTGTTTAACGTCTCAAAATGTTCTCAAATTTTACTCTTCAAAATTGCCCCCTTCTGCTTAGATAACAGCATTGTATAATCTTGGCATTCTTTCAACCAGCTTCCAGATGTAGCCACCTGCAATGCTTCCCCAGCAGTCCTGTGGGGTTCCCACAACCTCTGGACACAAGTTGGCTACCTTGCTCTTACTCTTTGATCCAGCTCATCCCAAATCTGTAGGGCTTAGGGGGGGATTGTGGGCCCAGGTCCCCTGTCACAGCTCTCCATCTCTTTCCACATTCACAAGATAGTACAGTACTTATATAAACTCGAGGTGTGGTTAGGGTTGTTATCTTTTTGAAAAACGAATGATTTTCAGGAGGTGAGGACAGACTTTTCACTGGTACTGTATAATTATGTAATTGTATGTGCATACTGTACCTTGGTCACGCATACTAGGAATCAATATACTGTACCATTTGTTCATTTTTAAAAGCAAACTGACTGCATTTTCTCTAAACTCACAAAAGTGGAGTTCTAATAAAAATAACGGTAGCCAGTGGATATCGGCCCCCACACTCCATTATTTTGATTGCATTGCATTCTAAGAAACAATGGTATCAATCACCTAGGAAGGTGGAGTGCAGTGTTTTAAGTCGTTATCCTGTACGGTAATAACCAGGAATAGAAATGTTCCCATAAAGCCATATGGGCCAGTTTGTCAGATAACTTTCTTTATTATTATAAATCATTTTGCTGCTTGGCCCCCATTTATAATTTCAAGCCAATACAGCTGAGTATCTTGCTGGAGCAATTCAGGTCAATATTTATGACTCAAGGGCACCGGAGCAGGAACCCACCCCCCACAGGATCCCCAACCAGCAACTTTTATGTTGAGAAGTTTGACATCCTTAAACAGCACGCTCCCAGGGGCTGTCGGCAAAGGCTACAGTCTGCAGAAATAGCACCGTCAGGGACGATGTGGGGGTGCGATCGGCCATCGGAGCAGCAGAGGAATCGTGGGTAGGAAGCTGCCGGACTGAGCACTCCGCGAGGGTGAATGTAACTGACTCGAGCTGCATTGTGAAAATAATGAATTGAGGAGATAGTACAAAGACAATGACTCTTGTGACTGAGTAAGGGAGCGTGTATTAAGGAAGGGCTCAGGGCAGCGGTAAGGAAACGTTAATAGATGATATCAAGGACAGCTTGAATAAGAAGCAGGTTAATACTGAGGGTTTTTCTATCACTCTAGTAGCAATACTATTTTATAGACATGGACATTCTGACACTTTGTTCCAAAAAGAACTGTCCATTAGAATAGTATATTACATTAAGTCACATTACTGCACAAATCAGTATGATCAGTATATCTAGGCGTGTTACACCAATGCACTAGTAAAGAATCTCTTTTCCGCAGTCTTCCGATTCTTCCACAACGGCACACATACCTAAACATGAACCATCTGAAAATAATAAGAAACGCCACCCACTTGTGCAATTAATTAAACGATGTTCGCCTACGCCGCCGCTGCCTGATATTATGGGCATGGTCTTTCTTTGTAATGTAAAGCATGTCAAATTGCTGCAATAGGAAAGCAAGCATTGGAGAATGTAGAATCGTAATATGATTTACATCAAAGGATGTCACTGATGGAACACTAACTGTAAACGAGGGAGCAAATTTCTATGCAAAGTGTTTCACTCGACATGGAAGCATAATAGAGAGGCAGAAGAAAAAAATCGATATTGGTAATGGGGCACAAAGCTACTACACACTCTAAGCTATATTTAATGATGTACTTTATGGAAACTGTAACTGGCAGGAATACTGTTAATACAGCATCGTTGGGGAGGAGGGGCATGGGTCCTTGGGTGGGGGGGGAGATTGTACATAAGATGCCAGTCCATCACAATGCACACGCACACCACACCACTGCAGAATGAATGCTATGAATGTTGAATGAATGAATTTTACATTTATATAGTGATTTTCAAGAGCCAATGGGGAGCCGCTTTTACGGAAGCAATGGGGAGTCACTTCAGCCACTCTGCAGCACCCAGCTGGATGATGTGATGGTAGCCATTCTGCACCAATACCCTCACCACACAGTAGCTAAGGTGGTGAAGGGGCACGAGAGAATTCACCAGTTAGATATAGGGGACGAGTAGGAGGTCACATCTGATAGGGCCTCAGTGGGCAATTTTAGCCAGGACATCGGGTACCACCCCTACTCTTTCATGCCCAGGGAAATTTTTTGACCTCAGAGAGTCAGGACCTTGGTTTTACGTCTCATCCGAAGGACGGCACCATTTTAACAGCATGGTGTCCCGGTCACTGCACTGGGGCACTGGGATCCACACAGACCACAGGGTGGGCTAAGCCAACACCAGCACCTTTTCCAGCTGTCCAGAAACATTTTTAGGGGCAGATGCTCATTTTGTAATAAAATAGGCATATCTGTGGTTATTGTAATAAAGCCACAAAACTCCAATAATAGATGTAAATATATCAATTGTAATTTTATGAATGAAACAGTACAAACGTATAATTCCGGTCCCATCCCCCTCCACATTCCTACAGATTGGGCCATTTACAGTTTAGACACCAATTTGCATAACACGCAAACACCACACAAGTTCAAGTACCCGACCCCAGAGGTCTGACACTACCTGAAAGCTTTAGGAATTCGCCAAAGACGTTCAGACTGCGATTCCCCAAATCTCCCCCAGGCAAAAGCATCGCACTCACGTCCAACATCCACCAGAAGCAATGACGGCAGAAACTCATCATACCTTCTCAGCTTTTCTTATATAATCTGTACTTGCTTAAAGCTTGTTTGAGTTTGTTCATTTCAATTGGCGTCGGCTTTACACCTTCCGTCACAAAACAGCACGGTGTTTTATAATTACATTCGTACCCAGTTCTTCGGTTTCTGGTGAAGGAGCCATTTCATTACTGGGAAAATGAATAAAAGCCTTTGCTTTCTTTTACCAGTTAGGTAATCACTATAGTAGCCCCCGCTCCTTTGTTTTCCCATATTAAATTAGAATGAGCACATAATATAAATTGTTATTTTTGCGTCATTGAGAGCTAAATATATGAATCATCCTGTTAAGCTCATTTCTCTAATTAAGGAAGAAATTCATATGTGCGTCAGTCGCTGGACTGGTGAGGGGGATGAGTGGTGATATCCTGAAAAGCAGCTTTTTTTGTCTTATTTAACTGTGTCATAGCTACAGGTCTAACAGAGAAACAGACCTCAGAATTTGAATATAACGCTACTGATTTCAATATTTTCTTCTCTGTTGCCTCTTCCACTGTGTAAAAAGCCATTCAAGAATTCTCCAAACGATTCAGGGCGCTTGTCGTAACTTACACAAGGCTCCTCAGTGGGTGGCATTGCTACCCCACACCTACGACTTGGGGTGGGGGGGGGAGGCCCTGACCTGTACAGCAAATCCTCAAAAAACATGACTAGCGACAATTTTTTCGGTTCTCACTGCTTCAGACTTCATTTCATAAAAACCTGTGACTGCAATCAGACAAGAATGCCAAAAGTCTCGTATTTGGTTTGGTTACTTATGGTTAAGGTGAGGGCTGGGTAGGGGTTAAGGGTGTCCTTATTGGGATTTGGGGATTTCCCCATATAAATGAATGGACAATGATAGCCCTCACAATGATAGGAATACAAACCCATCCAGATTCCTGGGTGTACCCCAGCCTGGTGCTACCTGGATAGTCTCTGGATAGTCCCCCCCCCCACGACCCTGACCAGGATAGGCAGCTAGAATATTGCTGGAAGAATGGATGAAAGAAAAGATGTTAGAATTTATTTCTAATACGCTGTTTCTGGTCTCCTACTGAAATTTCGATTTAAAACATTTAAAAGCAATTCTTTTAAATCACTGAGGGATGACTGAGAGAGGGTGTCACTTCATGCATTTTGCTGTGCATAGCCAGATAAGAGAAGATCGAATCAAGACACATGCTGCAATTCATAAGGGGGAAAAGAGAGAAGGCATTTGTATCAATAGGAAGAGGAATGACATCCCCCATTTCAGGTTTAAAGGCTTTGTCAAGCTGTCATATATTTACTGCCAACAGCTGACAAACCTCGACACAGCTAGGCCAACAATACCAGGCGATACATTAAGAAAAGAGGCAGTAAAGGTATGCACCATGGAAACAATTCGTTCTGAATAAGCCTCATCCTCTCTCCTCTTTCCTTATGTGCACAATGGAAGGTTTATTAGACAGACGATTTCATTGGCCGCCAACTCATGGCACTCAAATCAAACAGAGCATAGTGCATTTCCATGCTTGCCATATAAAGAAAATGTCAGGACGTCAATGGGGAAGCAATCGGTTCACCAATACAAAACGGATCAAATCCATTTCCCAGCATGCACTTCACCCCATTTTTTTCCCCCAGTCATAAACAGCAAATTACACCATCAAAGCTATACGCATAGGTCATGGTAAAAGTGCTCAATAGCTTCAGTTTCGTTGCATTGAAATCCGGGATGTGAGTTATATTTTATTAAATTTACCACATCTTTGACAGCTGAGTAAAACACACCACACCCTTTGCTTCCAAACGCACCAAAAAAAGGCTGAATGTCAGGTTGCAGTCTGCTTTTAACCACCTCTTTGGTCCACACAGATTCTGCTTTTTCGTACTCCGGCTCCCACCCACTGAAGCGTCGAAAGGCCTAATCACAGGCGCTGTCTCGCCAATCGATGCAGTGACAGGAAGACATAGCCAAGAGCCCTGCACGTTAAAAAGTTCACTCAGACAAATGCGAGAGACATTTTTCATGTCTGGAAACCGAAATGTGAGACGTCAGCAACCTGCTCAGAAAAGCATGCATTTTACGCGTTATTTTCTCGGATGTTTGTGGAGCTATTTCAGATGAAAACACATAGCTTAGTCTGACAGCGGGATGCTCAAGCATCTAAAGGAGTACAGCACTAAAACTGGTGTGAAACTGAGTGTTGGAGCACAGCTTATGTCAAGCTCAGAAAGTTCTGGAAGTACTGGTGGCCGTTTCGGGTTAACTAGCTGAGAAGCTGAGAGAGAGAGTTTTACAGCTTGGCAAGTTCTCGTCAGACTTGAATCTTCGTCGTGTTATGGGAATAACTTCAGCAACTTTGATTCTCTTACCAGAGGCGTGAAGTGACGTCAATTTCTATGGATTCGCCAAACTCAACTTGTGTACACATCGACACGGTTAATATGCAAATCCACAGGTACCTTTTGTCAAATGCATATTCACACATGGCTGTGCTAATCTGTGTTTTCCATGGCTGTAATTCTTTAGCCATGCATAATGTCCCTATTTGACAAAACAGTAATTTCCCTGCCTCTCAGCATAAAAAAGAAAAACATTAACATGGGACGCTACATCAAGACGAGTGGACCAATCAACATACACTTATGGCAAAGGGGGAGGTAATTATTAGCCTTGTCTTGATTTCCATTTTTGACTGCTTTAATGAAATGTCTCTGCCAGTCCCCTAAAACAGTATTAAGTGTGCAGTGGGCAATATGCAATTTTCTGAGCACTGAAAGATTTACTTGGATGGGAAAGGTTGAAGGGTGGTTGTACTGAATAATAGGACAACTACCAATATGGCAATATATAATTGTTTGCTTATCAGTGTGCTGTCTTAGGGGGGATTTTAATCAATGTGCAGAATGAATGAGGGAATTCAGGGCAGATGTGCTGTTCTTGTAGTGTTCAGACATTGGCAGGGGGGAGGAATTGGGGGGTTGAATTACATACATATTTATACTGTGTCCACAAAAATACTCCGCCAGCTTTCACGGTTGAGCTGGGGCTTAGAATTACAAAGCCGTTTTCCGATCCGACAAAAACATGGTGGAATGGTGGAAGCAAATGGGGAGAGGAGAGATTTACGTGATGAAGACTAGCGACGAAACAGTGAAAGTGCTATACTGATATACGGATGTATACCAGCTCCCCTCAGCCAAAGCGGATCCCCCCACCCAAATCCAATGTTTTCCTGATGTACTGAACCAAGGTGAAATTTAATAGGGAAACTAGCTGCCTCTGTTTTTCTGAAAGTTCACATCTGAACACATTTTCTGCAAGGATGCTTCAAAAATGCAATTACTATGCCAAATTATAACGTGCATAAGAAAGTGATCATTATGCTAATTATCCTTCGTAAAATGCTCTGCAATATTCTCTTTACAATAATTTAACAGTTCTGAGTAATAAGGTAATGTAGACATTCAGAGACATTTCTCTCCAAACAGTTTCCAAATACACACACACACACACACACACACACACACACACACACAAATATTATACACACACACACACACACACACACACACATATATATGTACGTCCAACTCTTAACTTCCCTATGCAGTGGGATTTTATTAACTTACCTGACTGTCATCCCCAAGACTGCATAGATTTGGGTATGGACAAGTCCTTACCAGTATTGCATGAGTACCCTATGTATATAGTGAGGCTAGAGGTTCTGGACATTTTGATCCCGATGAATGTTGGAACATAAACTACTCCTCTGGCCAGAACAACAAGCACTTAGCAATAAAGTGAACAATTTGCTTTGAGAATATGCACGGTGCACAGAAGTCACCACACGAGCAGGATGAATGGACCCTGTTAGTGTGCCATGGGAAGCCAAGCCACATCACCTATACCTCAAGCCACATCACCTATACCTCATGCCATATCACCTATACCTCATGCCACCTCACGTATACCTCATTCCATCTCACTTATACCTCATGCCACATCACTTATACCTCATGCCACATCACGTATACCTCATTCCATCTCACTTATACCTCATGCCACATCACTTATACCTCATGCCACATCACCTATACCTCATTCCATCTCACTTATACCTCATGCCACATCACCTATACCTCATGCCACATCACCTATACCTCATTCCATCTCACGTATACCTCATGCCACATCACCTATACCTCATTCCATCTCACTTATACCTCATGCCACATCACCACAAACCTTCTGCCAATAAGTATAGCAGCCCCCCCTCTCTCCCACGCCCCTTGTCCTTACAATAAATCAGCTTTAGGGAGTCAGTTTCACAATAGCAGGTGAAGAGCAGGGCAGGCCTGCATGGGCAGGACAGACACAGGTATGGCATAAAAAGAAACCCGCAAAGCTTCATGTATGTACACCATTTTTTAAACTTTCCTTCTATGAAAAGGTCACCTGATTGGGAATGATCCCCGGACCAATCCCATCTCTTTCTGGAAGCTAAAGGCATTAAAACATTTTGTAGATATTTTTTCATGCTACTTGTTTGTCATCTTTTTAAAGCATGACCCAGTTACACCGCATAAAAAATTGCTTACATTGTCATGTTAAAGTCAGGTAACAAACATATATGATCTGCTTTGAATAAAAGCCATTAATAAACAAATAATGTGACACCATGAGAGTGATACGGAGCCAAGGAGCAGAGGATGGGAACAAAACCAATTTTATTGATTTTGGTCTCAATATAGGCTTACATTTATTCAAACCAACATTTTTATTAATCCTCACTTTGGGAACCGTCAGATTTTGTCAACAGACTAGCCACGTCAGGTCTGCTTAGAACTCTTAATTAAAATCAATAAGATATATAAGATCACTAGCTTCATTTTATAACAGCTGTTATAGACATGAAAGAAAGAAAAAATAAAGAATGTACGCACGCCAGTTCTGACATACCTGCATTTGAAAATAAATAAATAAAAATAATAAATCACTATGGACGCACTGCCGTTGCCATGGCAATAGCAAGCTTCACTTTCTTCCACTCTAGCTCCAGTACATGTGCTTCATTATGAGAGATTATCAAGTATATGGTTTGCGTTGCCGAGTCAGTTCCGACGCTAGGTAGATTTATCTCTCAGGAAAGCATTCTTTTATAATTTGACTTCTAGCCATTCGCTTGCCATATAACGCAATATACAGCCACCGACCCACCGCTAGCCTAATCGATATTTATTCCCCTTTTCGGGATTTCCATCATGTGTTGAAAATTAAGTAAAATAAATCATACAATATGGGTGCTAGTTCCTTCTAGCATGACATAAAATTTTAGCCTAAACAGCCATTTTTCCTTTTTAAATATTTTCCCCGGACTATTTTCCAGAAAATACATTGATATTTTGCTATTGTGTCCTTGTATGTGTATCTATGGTTGTGCACCGTTACTTCGATCAGGACAGTGAATATAATCTGTTCAATGTCCTCAGCAAATTATGTTTTCACTTTAACTTATTGCACGATTATGACTGAGTTTGTCCGTGACTTGTACTCGTGTGGAAATGTTCCCGACTGAACTGTACAGCAGTCCTCTGCACGGACATGCATTTTCATGCCAAGCAACGAAGGATGCACCACAAACTGGGTCGCACACAGCATCGCCAATGAATATATGAACGCATGAGTACAAATGTTGATTTAAGCTCTTCGTCATCAAGGACTGAAAGTATTATTTCTCTGATAGTCTGAGGTTAGAATTTACACATAGAAAGGTGTTATTGTGCAGTTCTTAAGTCTAGAAGAAATGAAAAAACAAGCATTTTCACGAAGGACCAGGTACAAATATCTCGAAACAAACAAACAAATCTGAAAAATAAATAAACAGACCAGCACTTTTGTGCGCATAACGGCGCAAAAGAGTAAGGTTTTTCCCTCCATCTTTTCCACAGAAAAAAAAAACAGAACTTCAAAATGCTTGTCAAGTTCTAAACCCATCTCTGTAGTAAAATTGCCGGTGATCTGAGGTAGCCGTGTGCTGCTTAATGCAATAACAATCCACATTTGCAATACATATCAATAACTGTGGGAACAAGATATACTGAGCGACTTATGCAAATTATAGTTTAACGATATTGCATAACTTATAGGGCAAATTATAATAATAATAATAATAATAGGTTTCGAAAAATCACCTTCATGCAGTATTTGTTTTCCCGTGGGGTAAAACAGTTGTAGTGTTCATTCTTTCAAAATGCAATAGAAAAATACAGTTATATGTTTTTTAAGGGCTTTCCCTATTGCGCAGTCAGGCGTTTTTATCCAGGTCTATTCTCCCGCTATAGATAATATCCTGTCAGTAAGATATCATCTGGACATAGGACGCGGAACCTGCGTGCCTTGGACTGATGTCCTTTGTATCGGTTTAGTTTGATTAAAATGCTCAGTAACTGTTTTTCTTGGACTTAATATTGCGTTTTCCAGCGTCTCACTCATTCTGACGAATTTCTCAAATTCTTCTGAGTTAGTGTTTATAGGAGAAGCAATGAAGTGGATTTTGTCCGTATTTACAGCGGATTAATTTACATTGCACATCAAACCCATGAACAGAACCGAGTCTAGTTGAATCTCATTCGTGAGCATTCATTTTTGTATAATGTAAATGTTTTGCACTTGAAATCTCTTTCAGTACCTGCAACATTTAAAGCGTATGAGTTTGTGAAAAGCCTTTTTAAAGTCTTCGTTTGACATAGTGTAAATGATTGGATTTATCAGGGAGTTTAGGTAGCCCAGCCAGGTAAAGAAATCGAACAATTCTGGATAGAAAGTGCATGTTCTGCAAATTGACACAAGGAGTGTGTAAATGAAGAAGGGTAACCAACATATTATATACGCGCCGAGGATTATTCCCAACGTTTTTGTGGCTTTCTTCTCCCGTGCGGCGGATATTCTCTTTTTGTCCAGGAGACTATCGGACACAGTCACTTTGACCTGCCAGGCGTGAGCCGGCGAGCAGCTTTCGGCCGCGCTCGTTTCCTGGGTCCTGTAGTTCAGGGGCGACGAGGACGACTCCGATCCCGGGGAGTTTGTGATCAAGTGAGCCGAAGTCAGCCTTTTCCCCGCTTTCGACGGGCAATTTTTGAAAATCCTCCTCCGTGCTTCGATGTAGATCTTCCCGTAAAGTGCAATGAGCAGAAGGGTGGGGATGTAAAACGCCCCGAAAGTGGAATAGATAGTGTAGAAAATGTGATCCGTGTTTACACTGCAACTCGTAACTTCTTCCGCTTTTTCCTGACGCCAGAACAGCGGAGGCAATGATATGGAGATTGCAATGACCCAAGCGGTGGCGATCATCCCCGCAGCCCGGGCTGGCGTGCGCTTCTTGGCGTAGCCCACCGCGTCCGTTACAGCCCAGTAGCGATCCAGCGCAATTACGCACAGATGCAGGATGGACGCGGTGCAGCAAGTAATGTCCGAAGACAACCAGATGTCACATAAGATCTGACCCAAAGTCCAAGTGTGACTTACCGTGTAGATCACGCATATCGGCATCACGAGCACCGAGACTAATAGGTCCGTGACGGCCAGCGAAGCGATGAGGAAATTGGCAGGAGTGTGAAGTTTCCTAGACTGGGAAATAGTGGCTATAACGAACGCATTGGATAATATCGTGGCTATAGTTATGACGGACAGGATGACGGCCAGGCTGGTCTGGGAAATCAAATTCCCGTCCTTTTCTTCGCCTTTGGTGGCTGTGCAATTCTCATCGGTTTCGTTGACAGAGCAATTAAGCAGAATTAAACCGTAGACGGAGGACGTTGGGTTCAGCTGATTGGAGCGCTCCATCTCTTTCATGTTAATGACCACATCATTAAAATAATAAAAAAATAATATATATTCACATCATCAAAAAAAAAAAGTCCGACACGTGCTTTCCCCGCAATTATGGCTTAATTTGAATAACCGAAAGTCAAATGCATCTTAAACATTATATTCCGTCATTTTGTAAGATTTCCCCTATAGTTATTTATGTTCCATTCTTAAGATAATGTATTAATTTCTAGACTTCATAGTTCCTCAGTAGTTATTAGATTTAGTTCTTTAGTTATTTTTTCCTCTCAGACTAACAAGTAGGTATATTGCATTTCTACTACTCCTAAAGTTGGGCAGATGAGCTAGTTGTACGTTTACCGCTGTGTCTTCTGTGAAAAACTATCAGCTTTGCCCCGAATGCCTCTTTCCTCTACACAGTGAGTGAGACAGGGGAGCGCCTGGGTCATAGTGCCGTGCTTTTTCCATCCCGTCGTCAGGTGTAATGGGCTGTTCCCGTAAATGGAATACACTGCAAATCTCAGTGCAAAAGCTCGACTCAAAACGCTACAAACTCTAACACCACGCCAAGGTGAAAAGTGCGTGTCGAACGTTTTATTTACAAAAATCCTTTATGTATGATCAACAATTTAAATGTGGAGCAAAATAAAAAGATACTCGGATGGAATTTGAAGTGAATTATTATCACCAGTCCGACATGAATTAATAGAAACGAAGCGAATAGGCCTACCTTAAAGTAGTAAGTGATACATTTGGGTTTACTTATGGAGGCACTCACAAAACGGCTAAATGTGATATTTGCCAGGTGATTAACGCAGAATGAATGAGGTCACCTTAAATCAGTAGACAGTGCCGCAGTCGAAAACACTTAAGGAAACGCAACTTTGCGTCGCAATCAAAAACCAACTGCAAGCTATTTAAACGCGTGATGAACCAATGCACTGGACTGTGACCTTCAAAGCACCATTTAATCTGTTACATTTGTAAGATTATCAAACTAAAAAGTGCCCACAGCATTTGGCGCCAGTTCAGTGACTGGCGTGAAATTAAACAGGGAATAATAACGGTAATGGCTGATAAAGCCCGCAAGATGATTTTTCAATAGGGACACATTTATTCTAAAACTGCACCACATTTTTAAATGTAAAAAAATCCTGCTATTATTAGTTTTTCCCATTGGGGGCTATTACTGAAGCAATATAATATTCTGCTGCACCATCACACTCACCATGCTGATAAATACATCTTGCTAGCGTCACGATACGTCGGGCGTGCAGGGTGCAGAGCGGGGAAGCAGGAGCAGGACACGGAGGAAACCAAGCAAACACAGGGGTTTATTTGGTGGCAGGTAGGGACCACACACCACAACGACTAACGTCAATGACCGGACTGGGGAAACAGACTTGAACGCGGACTAAATACACGAGATCATTACAACATGATGAGACACAGGCGGTAAAACACTAGGATTCCCACGAGGGCAGCGAGGGGGCGTGGCACACAGGAGGATCGAACGGGCAGGGCATGACAGCTAGAGTGGCTGAAAAAGAATAAAATAAAGAAATTACTGCTGGGGCCATAGAAAGAGCAGTACATTTGTAATCATAGTGGCGGGAGTATAAATATAGAATTAATGCAGATATTAAAGCTGGCAACTGTAAACCGTACACTGATGGTGATTCCATAAAGACATGCATGCCCAAAGCTGATGTTTGTCATGATTAGATGGAGACACATACATGCCCTGATAACAAATACCTACCTAGGGACAGGTGTGAGGCATTGACACACAGGGGAGCAACGAAGTGACTAGCGACATCTGCTGGCTAAATCGGAACATGACAGGATCGTGAGAGATTATTCTGTGCCCTGACAAATGGCAGGTTTTCATTAACGGAAGCAGTGAAATGCAGCTGGAGGCTCGATTTCAGATCTTGGTTATTTTCTTGGGTTTGCTATATTCATTACCAGGCTACTTGGTGAGTAAGTAGGCCTACAGGCCTATGGTGAATAATGGCACAAAATTCTCTGAATGACAGCTAATATTAATAATAATGATAATAATAATACAGAAACTAAGATTGCAGAAACTAAGCTCGCAGGCAGGTAGAATTCTGTTTAATTGAAGTGCCACAGTTTGTTATCTTTAATTTAGCATTATGTCAGCAATTATGTTTTGATTAACACATTGTAATCTTCCGTAATCGTCTGTGAGGGTAGCCTAGCAGACCAGAGTTACAAAAAACCATCACAGAGGGGCCTCCCAAGAAGCTGAAAAAAATTATTGGGGATCTCATTCGTCCACGTTCTGATTTTGTCCCAAATTCAGATGTTAAGCTTATTAATGTTATTATCCTATAACACATAAATCAATCCACTTGAGTTTGAATTGGGTGGTCCATTAAACTAATTGACTACATTGTTCCCAAAAAAATATCATTAAAAAGTCACAATCCATTTCACGATACAGTTACCATGTCAAACTGAGGCAATCGATAAAACCTACCCTGTAATTCCATTTTTTTAAGCAAGCCTAGTTTTTCAGTTGCATCTTCTTTTTGAACACTCTTCACAACTAATATATATTCATTGAATACATACACATATCATTCATGAAACACGGGAATGTCAATTAATTTACTCCCCATCAAAAAAATGGATGTCTTTTTTTTTTTAATTGAAACCGTATTGTGACTCATCCGATGCGCTGCCCCTATATGATTTCTGTTCTATATGCCGTTTCAGGGCGGTAGTGAAAGGCCTTTTAGAGTGTTGTGCTTTCAATAGATTATCAGAACAGAACAGCACCTGGTATTAAATTTCCAAAGGCATATTTCAAAAGCCACAAGCATGTTGAAAATTGAAAATGCTATTGGATTACAAAACAGCACAGGAAAATGCAAATGGAGACCATATTAGATGCTTCAATACCAACAAGGTCAACACTCAGTTAACATACAGTAGGGTGCCATAAATTCAGCCCAGTGACTACCAGGTAATCTTGCTAATAGCAACAGGAAGTGGCCCTCCTGTGTCCACTTCCTGTCAGACAGTGGTACTTTCTATTTCCAGCCCAAGATGTTCCCCGTGGATAGAAAATTTAGCTATATTTTGCTTACATATTTCATCTGCTCTTCCTAAAACACCATGAACTTCTACTGGTTTTTCAGTGATGGTGTTAGTAAGTATATAGAATGGATGCTTGACTCTTGCTTGACCAGCTCCCTAATATTTTGAAATGATACAGCAGATGGAAATTTCTCAATAAATTTCAGATACAGTGTTTTGCTTTGGGTTGAGCCTTTTTTGCTAATATTTTCGAATAATACAGGATGTGAATCCCACACTTAAAGAAGCCTCTGTGCTATATATCATGTCATAGCAGGACATTTAAGTCATATAATTAAACACCGCTGTCTACATGTGTCGTGTGATCAGCAGAAGTCAGACTCTGAGTCTGGTCCTAGGTGTATACAGTGTATAGTCAGGATCAGTCCCTGCCTGGCCAGCAGGTGTCGCTGGTCAGCCCATTCCTAGTGTTTGAGCCCCTTATAATTATGACTCTCATCTGTGTCTGGTTGTTCGTATTTGGTTGACTGGAATTGACACACACCTGACCCCGGTCTTACCCTGGTTATCTGTGTATATATGTCCCTGCCCTTGCTCTCAGTTGCTCATTGAGTGTTCGTACCTTCTGTTGCCCTGTGTTTGCTCCTAGTCTGCTATGGTTGTTTCTGTCTTGCTCCCTGCCTTAGTTTTGTGATTACTTGCTTCGCTTTGACCCCTCGCCGTCCTTTTGTTTCTGTTTTTTTTTATTCAAAAAAGTCCCTCTTTTGTACGGAAGCCCTGAAGGGCAAAACACGCCAGCAAATACAAAAACACACCAGCAAATATGAAAACACACCAGCAAATACCAAAACACACGAACAAATGCGAAACCACGCCAGCAAAAGCGAAAACACTACAGAATTAGCGATACTGAAAACGGAAAGGGTATGTACCTACTGATCGTCACGTGCTTGTTACTGATTAGACAAGGAGCCTG
>JAODKM010000025.1:16344944-16366530 GCA_026780845.1 Petrocephalus sullivani
TGTTAATGCGAAATGGCTGGTTTGTAAAACCTGAAGTAGCTCAAAGCATCCGGGATGACATGGATAATCTGGTCACCCTATTTTAGATGAATGCTCATCTGATTCATTTATTCATCTATATTCCACCTGTAATTGTTATTAGTGGCATTCAATATGTATACGGCCATTTGAACAGTTTCTGAGCAGAAATTGTACCATTCAATCATCTAGAATAAGAAATTCCACTGCAAACATTTTTTCTGCAAATGCATTAATGTCTGTGCTGGTCTTAATAGTTAAAACTAGTGATTAGTAAAGGAATGATTATTAGTTACGATGATCTGTGAAATACATAACATTGTTTTGTAACGTTAAAAGATCAGGCAGGCTTTCGCTGAAGTCAGTGCACTGAACAGCGTTCGCGGAAGTCCGTAGTGAGCATGTGGTCGCAGATCAGGATGCCGATTGACAGGCTCCCTGCCTAATCAGTAACAAGCACGTGATGATCAGTATAGGTACATACCCTTTCCGTTTTCAGTATTGCTAATGTTATAGTGTTTTCGCTTTTGCTGGCTTGTTTTCGCTTTTGTTCGCGTGTTTATGTATTTGCTGGTGTGTTTTCGTATTTGCTGGCGTGTTTTGCCCTTCAGGGCTTCCGTACCTTTTGTTGGACCTCATCTTTCACCATGTCTGTCCCAAACACCTATAAGAATAAGATCATAAGATCACCTGAAATCAAGTATAGCTGATGATCATATATTTAAAATTTAACCCCAAAACTGCAAATCAACAGAGCATGCAAATAAAGTCAGATCTGTATACACATGTCACCAATTAGCAGTTATTGATAGCTATAAGTAAGTACAGACACCAGGGACTGAGTTTTACACCCTACATGCTAGTGGAGATGGTGGAGAACAGAAGGGAAACCTGTACAAACACGGCATAGCTGGATATATTATGCAAGAGTAGTAATAGCATGGAACGAAGGTTTCCAGACTGATGTATTTAATTTCTGCACTAGGCTAGTGCCATAACCTCAAGACGTGCAGAGTGCGTCTAATTAGATCCCCGGTTCCCAAACGGCTGCAAATTCACAATGTGCTCCCCAGTAGAAGTTTAAATGTGGTCGTTCAGAAATTTTGGTCACGTAAGAATATTTCATGCACCTTTGCTCTATCTGCAATTCACCGCCATCACAAGTTACTTTGCATTTACCAAAATTGCTGAACATACAGGTACAGGAGGATATGAAAAATGCATTAGTGGGGACAGGGATGGTAGGCTGGACCTCAGTCCTTCTGCATGTCAAAAGAGATCCTTCTCTGAAACATCACTAGCGTTTCAGCCGAAGAACCACTTCATGCTTTTCACTAAAGCTCCAAAAATGCAGAAACAATTAAATCACGTTCTTAAACCTTCAGTCAAAAATCAGCATTAAACAGAAGACGGCTGCTGAAGTCCGTCTAAGCAAAGGCATCAATGTCACAATCAACAAATGACTATAAATGGCCCCATCACACACACATATATGGCAACACACATACTGACTTCCCGTGATGTATAGACGTGTCAGACAAAGGCCAGACAAAGCAAAGATTGAAGCAGAGCTTAATACAAAAAAAACAGACAAAAAAAAATCTATAGCCATTTACCCCAATGCTGTGATAAGTCCAGACAAGTAAACCTTACATATTCAGAATTGTACAAATTTATCAATCTGTTTAGCAAGCCACTGCATGGTGGTACCTTGATGAAATGATGGTAAATTGACACTGAGGCACACACAAGGGAATTACATATATTCTGTACCAAATAGGAAAATTTATTTGTTTAGTACAAAAATGTATGCCAGACCCAAAACAAAGTGCAGCTTCCAAGCAACAGTGGCATTAAATTTTACAAGGAGCATAGCCCCCTGCCAACGCACCCATTCCTTCCTCGGAGTGAATTGTAGCTTTATCTCAACAACCGGTCATACGTTTTAATAAGGGTCTGCTATTTTAACTGAATTTACTTTTATTTTCCGGCATGAAATGTTGAGGGTACACTGTCTGCTTCCCACCAGCACTGTCTGGAGAAGAAAGTACAAATTTCATCAAAGGGCGAAGACTCAGCTCTCTTGGATACATAAAAATATCTCATGTCTTTTTGAGATTCAGCATTAGGGCACATTTGTGTCCCCTTGTGCGCCCTCCACAGCCTCTGTGTTTGTGACACGTCGTACATGTGCTTATTGTGTCAGACAACAAGTAAAATACGGCAAGGTAAACAATCAGAGGCGGACCAACCTCTCTGGGGGCCTTAGGCTGATATCTGAGCTATTTTTTTTGGAGCGAAACGAGGGGGAATTAAAAACAATGAAACATCAATAATATGCTAATCAAAGCAGATGTGCCAGCAGTAAAACTTAGCGAAACAAGGAGGGGGCAAGAGTGCCTCCGGTAAAATACGCCTATTGGGAGGAATTGCCTTGACGGATTAATCGGCCAAATTTAGGATTCATCTATTTTCTGTAACTGCTTATCCCGTTCCGGGTCATGGGGGGGGCAACACCATTTAACCTCAGATTGTTTTGGACTGGGGGGGGGGCCAAAAAAAAAAAATGGAGCCGTGTCAGAGACTCAAGCTCTGGTCTCAGAGGTGTGAGGTAACTACACTAACCAACTGTTCCACCACAAATTTAAGCTATATTATAATATCGTAACCAAAAAACTAACCAGCCGAGAGGCAATGAAATAGCAGCAGGGGAAGGTGAAGGTAAGTCTACATACGTATGGTCGCATGTTTATGGCCACAAGGGCAGCACCACGTACAGCAAGTGAAAAATGCGGCGAGCTTTAACAAGCCAGAAATCCGAGCCATCCCAAGCAGCGCCGTTCATTATGCTCATAGGCATTTACATTCACTGGCTTTTAAACCGACATTCCCAAGACATCAGCAGAAGACCGACATGTTTATTCTGTTAAGGAGTTTTTAAGAGGTTCCCAAACTAGCTGCGGTTCGTTGCATACCCGTGCCGTGAATCCAAAGCGATGCTCCAGGAGCCACATGCACAGAACTGCGCGTCCACCCAGAGGCGACATCATCATGATTCAGCCAGCGTTACAGCTAATCTTCAGAGCTCTCTTCCCCCTCTGGCACTTTCATTATTTAACCTGGTGTTTTCCTTAAAGGAGTCCCTCTTCTGGCCGAGAGCAAGCCTATTTTTGAATGCCCCCCCTCCCAACCTCAGCTCTTTAACCCTCTGTGTTTATTTCCTTATCATAACTTTGCATCCAGATCATTGGCTGAATGGTGGAACCTGCCCAGATATCTCCTCATTCACCCTTTCCATCTCATTTTCAGCATCCTAAATCCTGTACCCAAATACATTTTTTTAAGATGTCTCTTAGGAAACTGAGCACCTCATGTGCGGCTTTGGTGCACGATTTGTAGTTTATATCTGATTATATCTGCTGGTGCCTGCGACATGCAGACATATATGTTCCTCACTCTGTCATCTCAGTCTCTGTAAACGTCCTCTGTAAAATTCAGCGGGAATAATACTGCCTTTTTGTTGGACTTGAAAAGACATACAGGGAGTTATTGAATACAAATTGGTAGTAAAAAAAAAAAGCAATGTATAGAACTAGTAGCATAATAGTAGCACATCTACAGAACTGGAAAGGTACAAAACCCACAATAAGTCATATTACCCAGATCTATTATATATTATCATAACACAAAGGATGGTGATCAAAATAGAAACTTTATTCATGGCCTATGGGGTTCAAAGGCAAGGATCTGCTATATGAGAAAGATCTGCTCCTCTCAGATTAGAATGATGTTAGGAAAGGACAGCCCTGTTATTTAGCTCATAGTGGACAGATCCTTATTAGACTGGCTATGTAAGGGCATGTTCCCAAAGTTGCATTAGAATGGAGAGAAACTGCTCTCATAAATTACTCATATTCATCATACATCTTCATTCTCCCAATGCCAAGCAAGAGGAAGTTTTGGCGTGTGTGAAATTCACGGGTCGCTCCCACGGGGGGAGTCTAGGGTAGCTTACAGATGTCTACGTTGGTCTCTGGGGACCCAGCAGAAAGGCAGCACCAGAAAGCATCCGTGCAGAGGGACGCGCAGAGGGAGGTGCATAGCTGCGACGGCAGGGATGGAAGGTGACAGTGAGAGACATTCACAGAATGTTACGGCACGGCATGGCGAAGCCAAGGAGGGACGGCTCACAGCAATACAGAGGACTTTATTAACGCAAAAAACTGAATACAAAGGGATAAAGCACCAAAATAAAGAGGCCACCAGGGGTCAAAAACAAATGGGGAAAAATAGAGAACAAGCTAAAGAAACCATAAAGTAACAGAACTAGGTAGCACCAGGAGCAGGACGAAGCAAACAGAACAACGCTACAACACGCAATAACATGGACAACAACTGACTGGGGAACTGAACAAAGACCGACACTTAAATACATGATAACGAGGACTAACAAAGGGCAGGTGTGGGCCACCAAAAAAACCAAGCAATCTACAAAGCCATGGAGCAACAAGACACAGGTGGAAAACTTACAATTAACAAGAGCAGGAACTGGGGAACATTAACCAAACACAGAGGGCTAACCACACACTAGGAAAAGACAAGTACAAACAGAACATCAAACAAGGCATGAGCAGAGAAGACCTGAAACCGGAGCAAAAGCAAAGGCATAGAAAATACCAAACACCAAAGAAAAATAAAACCAATTTAAATTTACCAAAAGAAGAGATTGGCTTCTGAACAGCCTCAAACTCATGGTCAGAAGGTCTCAGCCTCAGAGCCACACACTCAACCCCTTGAGCTATGCAGTGGACCAGGGAGTAGGGAAACACACTGGGGACTAGGGATATAAGACAGAAGGTGGGGTATGCAGGATGACCAGTGACACCTGCTGGCCAAAAAGAGACAAGACACATAGGACAGGGACGAATGGACACCGTCCCTGACACACAGCTGGAAAAAAAATGCCTGTATTTCTACTTCACCTACAGATCTGTTCATTTAAATCAGAAACACAAGCCTTGTCCTTAAAGTCCAAGCCGTGAGAATGTGTAAAATCTAGCTGAGCAAACAGCCAAGGGATTTGCCTTCCCAATTTGACTAATTTATCCCTTTCTGCTGAGGTGGACGGACGCTTAGGGGCAGAAAACCTAGATGCAGACCCTGTAATGCAGACCTCTGATGTCAAGATAATAAATAATAAATCAAAATGCAAATATAGCTGAAGATTGAAATTACATTCATCAGGCTACACATACCATTATAACGCACCCTGGGGGACACATTGGTATTAACTGTTAGGAATCAGAAATATGTCAAGCAATTTTCCAAAGTAACATTAAAGGTGTTTAAGCAATGACACACGCCTCCAGTGGTGCTTCAGAGGCAGGTGACCTCGCGGGTTGCAGAAAGTGGGCCTTGCGGTACAAATCAGCACAGGATTTTGGAAAGAGGCACAAGTGCCACAATGACCCTTCTGCCGGAATCTCCAGGCAAGAGTGGAATACAAATGAAATTCACCATATGGGCTCTGAGAACGTCCTTCCTGGGAGAAGTTAAGAGACACATAATAAGCCTGGGTCCTGGCTACAAAGATGCGTGATGTGCAGGACACAACGATGCATGAGCAACGAAAGAGAGGGGGGGGGAGACAACGCATGGTGTCATAGCTTCAGGTTTGTTTGTCACAACCATAAATTTTCATTCTGTTGAGGTAAATAGCACCATCACCCCCCCCCCCCCCCAAAAAAAAAACATTTCAAGCCAGAAACCTAAATTATGTTCCATTAAAATACCAAACTCTTAGGCCTATAAAAAATGTATGACCAGTTGTTGAGATAATTCACTCCAAAAAGAGAATGAGGGAAAACAGTTAATTTCTTGGGAAATTTTCCTTTTTCCTCTCTATACCTGGAAGCTACAATTTTCTTTGGATTCGGCTCAGACTTCTGCACTAAACAAATAAAGTTTCCTATTTGGTACAGATTAGAAGTAATACTTTTGTTCATACCTCAGTATTAATTTAGCATCATCTAGAAAGTCTCCTCAGAGGGTCTTGTCATCCCAAACTCCTTATTAGGGACAATCATATATAATTTGAATCTCTATTAAAAATGAATCAATGCCCATAGACACTTCTGCAGAAAAACGTTTCCCGTAAGGCAATACGTAATATACCGCAAGATCACACTTTGTTCCCACAAAAAGAAGCAGTACACCTGGGAAACCAATGATAAGAATAAGCACCGGAAGTTTTCAGCTGATATGGGGAAATTCATCCCCAGTGCGCACACCTCCGTTGTCACGTCTGATCCCAAGAGGAAGTCACCGACATCACTGTTTAGCAGTGGCATCCATATTTGTCCACTGTGATGAACTGCATTTTAGCCAGCAGGGTGCTGACACCTCTCCACTCGCTTCCCCACATACCTCTCAGTGACTTTGAAATTCTGATCACCGTGCACACAAGAGGCTCGGAGCGGCTTAGCATCTTATCAGATGCTGTGGAGCTGGAAAACTCGGCACCACAAAAAAAAAAACCCATTAGATTTTGGGACATAGTTTGCTTATTTCGTCACGCGTCAGAAGAGTCTGTATCATGAAGAAAGCGACGGTGCTTTCAGGGGTGTTATATTTGTTTAAAAACCTGACAGTAATTAATCCTTTTTTCTGCAAATCGGCACAACATGATTTTGAAGCCATCACAATAGCTGGTAATGGTATGTTAAAATTATTTGATCCCAGAGGCATATTTGCTTCAAATACATGCATCTTATCTTTGAAATACTGATTTCTAAAGGGGGGGGGGGCTCTGTAAGATGAATGCTGGAAATACAATTGAATGACTGGTTAGTTTCTGAATGGTGGGAGTCTGTTGTATAAGAATGTGGAGGTTGAGCTGGGGTGTGTCTCCAGGAGCCTGTGAATCAGGTGCTGACTTACTGGAGACTCGGGGAAACTCCCAGGAGTGGTGGGATGTCAGTAAATGACTTCTGCAAGGCTAGTACAAAATCCTTATTGGCTAAACTCATGACAGAGTGGGTCGACCCCACATGTAAACAAAGCCTTCAGCAATAAAATGCAGCTACCCCGATAAAAAACAGGAAACAGAAATAGTAACAGTGCTCTCACCGGGCTCTCACACACTTATAGAAAAGTTTCGGTAAATTCTCACCCAAATCAATTAAACAACTTAGAACAACAAACTGATAAGGGGCTAAAGCTATTGACAATCTGTAAATAGAATTATTGAGCTTCACTCCTATTATATACAAACACAACAAACAAATGAGATTGAAATGTCAATCGGTCAGACCCTATTACAATGCTCTTCAAGTAATCATCCACCTCGGAACCCTACACAAACAGAACGGGCTGATTTTCAGTCCCATTTATTAAAAGCTTGTGGGAGTTCTACCTGCACAAAAATGTTCTGAAGGCAGAACGAAAAATGATTGGTTCAGAGATATAACCAATCTAGGTAAAAAATGCACAAAGCCTGTACCATCAATTTGCTTGCTGTGCAGAAATGTTACAATGCTCAACACTTTCTGCAATGCTAAAATGTTCTTGCTTTATGAGCTAAGCTAATGGTATCAGTAGCTTCTTCTGCACTGTTTCTGCAAACGCAAGGCTGTTTTTACTGCATATAGCAGAACAGAGTAATCTTTTTCAGTTGATGCGAAGGATATTAGTGATTACTGACTTCGGGGGCCGAAATTTTCCCTTTAGTCTGATACAAAATACAAGTTATTCATAATTGTCAACAATTCGGAATTCTTTTTTTCTCCGTGCTCCTGTTTGCCGCTCAGAAGGGGACGTTTGGACTGAAAATTCACCCTGAGAGTTTCTAACCATTCATCAATGTCATCTGATTATACTGCCCAGAAAGATGAATGGATGAACACATCAAGACTTCGAGAAGTTTTATCAGGTTTTATAAATAATTCTTCTTACAAAACGAGAACTAACATCGGCAGACTTTGGTAAAGAAAAATTATATATAAATCCAAGCATTCAAGGTCAATGGAAATTTTTAGGCAATGCATTACAACAAGGGCCAGGGGGCCGACGTATCGGAACAGAATAATGTTAAACTAGCTAAATAAAGCAAACAGGATCATGTGTTCTGCAAGTGCTAAGCCTGATTCTACATTCATTCTGACAGGATAACAGTACATTTTTTTAAAATAGAATCAAGTTGGTTAGCATCTCCGAAGACGTTATTTAGCTCCGATCAAAGGAAAAAGCCGAGCAGGGAGGGACCTGAGTTGCTCAACAGAACTGAAATATGATGCAATTGCTGCCCTAGTTTTGTTGTTATAAACATTTCAGAAGGACTCATTTCAGCCCATTAGTCCACATAGGAAGCCGCCCAGGACGCCATCTTCCGAGGGGTGCAAGCCAATACCATTTTCTCTTACAGGAGCTGTCAACTTAGCAAGGCAATTTCATTTTGCCTTCTATAGGGGGCGGCGTCTTAGCAAACTGATTTCCTTTTGTCTCCTATAGGGGGCGCCGTCTTAGCAAACCAATTTCCTTTTGTCTCCTATAGGGGGTGCCGCCTTAGCAAACCAATTTCACCTGCAGTGAAGCTTGCTTAGGGTGCCATATGGGCTTCAAATTCTCCTGGATTTAGAGGTCACATTCACAAGATGCTCTTGGATTACAAATGAAACTGAACTTGTACTGTAAACCACTGATTGGCTGTTGCTCAGCCTATAGTATTCTACTCTAGCTCTGAGATTTGACGAGGAGAGGAGGAGAAGAAGACTGACTGACGACTTCTCAGGATTGTAAGACCAAGCCCTACATTTTTACTCTTTACTGCCACTTTGGACTCGGCTACATCCCAGAACCCTAACTTGCACCATCCTCCATCATTACCATTCCTTCGTCCTAGAAGTGCTGTCCCAATACCTTAGGGATCGAGTCATCAAGGGCCGACTTTTCCTCAAAACACCCCTTCCCCGGGAGCATGTGGTGATCTAACTGAAAGTACCTCATCAGCTTCGTGAATTTTCAACTACAGACAGCGACTCACTAAGGGAGGGAACGAGACAGTTGTCAAAAAATCTGTTTTGGGACGTAGCCTTAGTCTCTCATGCACAAGCTTCATTTCTGCATGCATTTATGTTTATGAGTATATACACAAAATTTCATTTGATGTTTGATATTCTCACTCAATTCTTAAGATTGTCCTTTTGGTATGTTACGGATCTGTTTGTCAATAGGTGCACAAGATTTCATATTCATCAAGAAAATAAGTAAACAAAATCCCTTCCAAAAATACAAAACTTTCCACTTTTTTAACCTTAAAAATTAAGATGAAGTCTTGAAAACCTGAAAATCTCAACTCAACGGCAAATTTAGATTGATTAACATTCGAGTCAGGGAATAACTAACACCAGAGAATAAAAGATACAGAATGATTAAAAGTATAAAAAATAATTATGGAATGTAAAACTGAACATGCTCATATACTGCATCACGGTGAGGACATTTACGACAAATACGTGTTTATTTGTGGCATCCCATCAGGGGCGAGCGTAGGGTGTCGGGGGGGGGCATCGCTCTACGAGAAACCATGATTCATTGCTGTGAAGCGTCTTCCCGTGCTTGATATGTGGGTCAGCGTCTGCTCATTAGAATCATCACCTCCCTGCTACTCGGGTGCTGAGAGATATCACGAAACATGGGGCACCTGCATTCTTAATTATTGTCGCAGGAAACGATTTCCTCACTGAACGGAGCTTCACATCCGAAAGAACTGGGTTTAACACCGGCGTCAGGAGATAATGATCCCCCCCCCCACCACCACCACCACCAGTCATTGTTTTTTAGTATATTTTAAGACTACTGGCAGCTGCGTACATTATCAGGTAATGATTCCGGGCTACGACATCCTAGGAATTTCTTTTCATGCAGCTAAGGGTAACAAATTTTGAGATGACAAATTAGAAGATACTGTACAGGCGGAGCTGAATATATTATATTAATTACGGAAAGTTGGGAGGCACTTAACAAGGAGAGCAGAATAAATTATGTTAATTACTGCAGAGATGATTAACGTGACGTGGTATATCGCCACCAGTACTCTCCGAATATATTTGGCACTATGACACTGAAAAGTACATAACACTATGCACCAAGTCAACAAAAAAGTACTTCTTGCAAGTTATTTTTATTGTCATTGCTTTAATAACTTATTAACATGACAGGCTACCTCCCCTAAATACTATGCCTAACTCTGTTGATCTGTTCATAGGCGTGATTATTTATACAGGCCTTTGGGTAGCATCATTTTCAGGGAGAATAATCTGTCTGTTTTTTCCCCTTCATTTTTACTTAAATTGAAATGAATGTGTTATATGGTATTTTTATAATTTATGTCGTAGTTTTTGCTTGTGAACGGTGGTTTATAAATAAATTTTACCTACTTTCTTACCAATAAAATAAATAAATGATTGGCATCACACAATAATCCCCCCCACTAACCGGTTCTCAGCCAGAATTCCTCAATCAATGCTACAAATCATCCAATTGCATCCAAATTGGCTAATAAGCTTAATTCAGCTGTGGCTGCCTGATCAACCTAATGCAGTCAAGGAATCATTGTGCTCATTTCCGGTCTTGTATGCAGCTTTAAAACTATTCAAAATAAACTCTGTACAACTCTGTACAACTTTAATATAGCCACAGAAAATAAACAGCAAACCGTATTCTAGTGAACTCCAGCAGCGTAGTCATGGTTCTACATAAGATTTTAAAATAACCCAAGGATTCCCCATGAGAGACGGACTTGGAAACTGGTGAACTAGACATGAAAACAACTGTGCAGCAAAACATCATATATACACATTTACCTGACGCATTACATAAAGTTTTACCTTAATATTTAGTGCATCGTGTCAGGGAGATCATGCTAGGAGCTCCTCGTCATGGATATAAAACCTGGTTTAGATATCTTCACCCTCCCAGCGACACACCAGAGCAGACCATTTACAGAAAGAGCCCAGTGAATCAGCCGAGCCCCCCGATGGAGAAGCCACCTGGTCAGATGACATTACAGGAAACGGGTGCCACCATGTGCACAGCAGGGGGGGTCAGTCACACTACAGCTCCCAACTCCGGTCCAAGTGCTAACGACGCACCAAAGGCACTTCTGTGTAGGACAGCAACAGTTGTGTACAATCTGTGTACCTGCAAGATTTCACTCGTCTTCTGCTGCTGGTGAGCATTGTGCAATCTGAAGCATTACAAGCTCTATCAGTACTAACTTCTACGTACTCTCTACGTGTTTTTTTTTTACTCAGCTCTGCAAGGTGTGTAAAACATAACAGTCGACGGGACAGAGATTATTTGCTTAATAAGTTACTGCAGTCATTTAGGGAATCATAGAGTCGACAATATTGACGCCAAATCTCTCCGGGTAGCATAGTAGTTTCTTACATATTAGCCGTTTCATTTTCCTTTGACTTCACCATAGATTTGGGATGCGGAAGCATTAGGCTTGAGGGCATCCGTTAAGTGGTCAAATAAGCTTTCCAATCAGTGGAGACCCCTGCTGGCCATTTCGCATTCCCGCATGTAGCCCTCATCCAGTGTAATTACGGCTCTCACCTGTATTCGGTTATCACTTGTGATGCTTTACACCTGCCCGTCCTCAGCGTATGTATGTGTATAAATGTGCCTCTTCCTCCTGTGCTCCGGTCATTATTTCTCGTCCCGTCTCCCGGTAGGTGCTAGTATAGGGACCTACTGCAAGTTGTAATCACTCCAATAAAGCCCCTTTCAGGGTATAACCATCCCCTGGGCTGCCTTAGGGTTTCTTAGGGTGTAATCCAAATGCAGCCGAAGGTACTCACAGCTCTCAGACTGCGGCCACACTTCTCAGCCATCCGCTTCTGTCACACAACTCCAACCCATCAGACTACCACCTCCATACAAAGAAAATAAATAAATGAGGCTCATGCTTGGACAGTGCAACTAGGAGGGGCATATAATTGAATGCAACCTGATAAAATTAGCTTAATAAATGCCTGAATTATATCCATGTTCTGACTTTATGCCCGCCCCCCTACTTTTCAGACGTGTTGTGTGGGACACGGGCCTAGTGATGGCTTACTATGGTAACACATGAGCTCAACCAGACTTCACCCAAGCCCACGACTCCACCTCCTGGTGAATCACAAGCATTATACATCCAGGTGTTTTCGTCCCAGTTACTTCCTTACCCCTTAATAGTGACACTCACAATTTCTAAGCAGCTTTGCGGTGCTGTTGCCTGCAATAAGGGCGAAATAACGGCAAAACATGTCTTCCAATCACTTCTGTGGCATTGCCAATTATGACACACGCTAGTGTTGGCAACCAAGAGATGTCACAGATGAAATATCTACCATCCAAGGAGGCCCACAGAAAGTTCAGTGTGTTAGAGCAGAGTTACAGCTAACTGATGCCTACTCTGCAGAACTGAGCAGGGTGAGGCACCTCGACTTAGAAGCAGATCGCCTCACCATATTTCTGTGGCACATATTTTAGCTCAGCATAAAAATTGAGCAAATCCCCCAAACTGCTCCCCCCCCCCCACCAGGGCCTTCAATACATCATCAAAAGCTCCAAGGAGTAAACAGCAATCTGTCAGATTTAATAAATCGTTAAGCACACATTCAGACATTGTTCAGCACAGAAGCACTTATCGGAAAACTGTGGTGTTAACATCTAATGTCTTCCTTTCTTTCCTTTTCTTTTGTTGCATCAGAGACAGGAACTGCCCAGAAAATTGTCTGGAGAAAACAGATGGAAATGCTGACCAGTATCGTTTCTTCTCAGTCATAACTAAAAGTACAGTTCTCCTGCCATCTCTTCTCCCTCATGCATCGGCACAAGTCCCAGTCATGTCCATGGCCATGTCATTGGGAATTCTGGGGTGCTGTTTAAGTTACCGTACCCTAGCCACCAGACCCCTGGCATCGCCTTATCAATAGCACGGCCAGTAGGCTGCTTGGCACATCTGCTAAACTGCGTCAGGAAGACATGAAAGGAACCCAATAATTATTTTAGTGGCATCCCCAAGATGATGCCTGGATCATAACAATGCTAATAGATGCACCAAGTGCCCAGAAGAGAGTTAAACTTTTTTTTGCTGTGAGGGAATTCAAGCAATTGTTGAATTAATGGAAATAAATTCTACTTAATATTCGTAATATCTTTTCCGTGATAAAAAATGAAAATATACTACACTATGAAATGCTTAAGGCTATCCTTGAGTGAAAACCAGTTTTCCAGCGGTCCATGTCAAAGATATTTGTATCACTTTCATAAAATTCAGTGATCCAAAGCCTGAACCTATAAATGGTGGTATGTCCACAGTACAGCGTTTCTAAATACTATGACCAGGTTTTCAATGAAGAGTGGCAAAACTCAGGAGAGATCTCAGAGAGATCGCCAGTGTAGAATACAACACAGGGCCGTCTTTCGTACTAAGAACCAGTAATCAAACACTTACAATTGAGCTCTGTGTAAAGTTTGCATGTTCTACACAAAGTTTTAAATAGGGACCCAAGTTTTCTCCTGCAGTCTAAAAACGGTTTCACGATTTAGTGTTTCTAAATTAGCTATAGGGTGTGTCCGAAATCACATACTTACATGGTATGTACTGATTTACTCATTAGAAGCATAAAGACCAATAATGTAGTATATACTACATGTGCATAAGAACAGTATGCATACACTCAGAAAAACTGAGGTCCTTGTCTTGCATATTACAGTACCTGACCCGGATATTTCCCCATGATGTGGCTTGACCCCTGCAAAAGTTAAAAAATGTAACATATATATTCGAGTCAACTTCCGTAACCAAGTATCTTGCTTAGATTTTTACAGCAATGGCACTTATTCCACCTTGACAAAACTGTCCCAGCAAATGTCTTTGGTTGCAGCTCCAGTGGCCTTATGGGACAGCATATTGTCTATTAGTTTTACACAAAATGCAACACGTCATATACGTACTGTTCGTCTACTATCTCATCCATACTGAGGATTCGGACATACTGCTCACTTCACATACTAAATTTCACCTACTACATAGCAAACGAGTATGCAGTATCGGACGCACCCATAGTGTATGCTTGTGTGTCTTTGAGTCCATGGGAGTGTCTGATCAGCAATGGACAAGAAGTATGTTCCAGGTACCCAGATTATACTTAGAGTTTCTGTAATGTCCTGAATTCGTATTACCACAATAGTTCCTGGTAAAAGCAGCATGGTTCCTGCTAATATTTGCTGGCTCAGCTAAGTGACCTTCAAGGTGTGTACCAAACAGTGATCACCTCAATATACAAGACAGGTACTGCATGTATTAATCAATCATATCACGACAGACTTTCTATAGAATGTACACTGCTTTTGGCATTGATGGATGGCCTGTATCACGCATTTGCCTTACAGGTGCTTAATTCCTCATTGACAAACTCCTACCCTAGGCTATGGAGTCCTTTGACTTCCTTCTTCTCTATAATTTAATTTTCATTTCTTAAAAACTAAAGACTGTCAAGAATATCTCCCAAAATATATACTTAATTGCCTCCTTTTTATATATGACATTTTAATTGGATGTGGGTAAGGATACAATGTACTTTGAATATATACTGGATATAATATATACTTGTGAAGAGGGTGGAAATTTGTATTTTTTAATTCATAAAATTAAAAAAGAAGACTAATAAGAAACAAAGCATCATGATGTGGAAGAATATCAGAGTCAGACAGCTTTAGAGTAAATACTCATAACCCCCACAATTAATGTGATGCATAGAGATCATATTAATGAAGAGTGAAAACTAGGAACTGGCTGATTCCACAAGGTGCTACAAGGCGAACATCTACGCCATTCCAGCGAACGGCTGGAGTCGTAAGGAGTACGACAGGCTTGTTGAATTAGCAGGACGCATAGCTTTTAGGAAAGAGGACAGTCTTCTAGTACCGTAACATTCTGGTCCACGGGATAATACAGAACGTCATCTATAAAAAATATCAGTAAGAGTATAACTACTCTGTTATATTTCATTGTATCTTCCCAGTCTTCCGTGGCCTTCTACCACATCTTCAATGATATAACTCTGTCAACCTTGAGTCCAGCAAGATTGGAAGGTGTTGTGTTCCCTTGATAACTCGCATGCCCTCCTCGCTCCAAAGACCTCCTCAAAGGCCATGCTTAATCAGGTGGAAAATGCTGTATGAGGCCTATGAAAATGTCAAAGGCGGCACGTTAAGGCTGAATAATGTCCTCGACTGACTACCGCTCTCAGGACACCCTAATGTCTGTCAATGAGCCTTCACCCCCATGCAAAAGCATACCTCAAATAATGAAGCTTAATGAGCACAGCGCTTCATCTAAGGTTATTGCGTCCACCTTGGTAAAGCCACAAGCTGTTACCACCAATAAGAAATCCATAACACATTATAAGACCTGATGAGCCATTGGTATAGCGGACAGATTTCCACAGGGTGCTGACACAACAGTTTGCACCCAGGAAGACTCTTCTGCCATGGACACAAGGAAATGAGTGGCTGAGAAACTTCTACGCAGATCACTGCTGATCGTGTACAGCCATGGTATCACTGTTACAGATTCAACACTTTGGCACTTTTCAGCTTTTGATATCATAATAGTAAATATTAAGGCCTCAGAAAGCTACCTGCACTGTCTCCTGGGCTCATTCATGACAGCAGGTCTGCCTGTGAGAAACAGGAGCTTTTCTTTACGTTGCTGTGCTGAACACTTAGAGTAGATAACTTCTAGTTGTCTGGAGCAAAGTGGCTCGGGTCCCCTGATCATGTCTTATGGCTGAAGTTTCCACCTGCCCCTATTTAACAAACGCATCCCGGGATGGACATGGATGGGAGAGGACATTTCAGGGTCCCATTTCTCAACACTACTTATATGGATGTCTCCTCCAGCATGTTCTCCACGTTTATTTGTTTTTTACTGGGTTTGGGAGGAGACGAACTCGGTCGACCCGTTGTCACTGCAAAGATTCGAGAAGGACGACCCGCACTTTAACACTCAAGCCATTCAATCACGGGGAGATGTCCATGAAATCGGGAGGGACCTGAGAGAAATCCCAATAAAGGGTCTGATTTAGGAAATGTCAGCTGGCGTAGGTCTGAGAGAACAGACCTTGGCCACAAACTATATTTACTACTCCAGGTTATTGTTTTCCCCAGCAATGATAATTATGCCTTATCCATAAGGACCCTGTCATTCATCATAGATTCCTATTAATTGCAATGACATCTTCATTGGTGTGCGGCCATCTGCGAAGCCATTGTTCTCCCACGGCTGATTTATCTATCTGTGGCAGTTTCATTTCGGGGGTGATCGAAGTGGCTTGGAATCAGCCCCAGTAGATGAGACCAGGTGTGCCAGGGAGTTCAGTCCTGCTTGAATCTTAAAATGGTACTGTGCTCAAAGTATAGCTTTATTTTCCATTATTTTAATAATTTCCTATGACTTTAAGTCATATTTAGCATACCTTCCACCGAGAAATGTCCTATTTATTTAGCGAAAAAGAGGCATCAACAGGTATTACTTTTCCAATTTTATTACTGACCAAATCCAAAAAATCTCATTTCATATCATGTATTTTATTTCAAGATGCTTATTTTTATGTAGTATGTGTCCGGTCCCCCTCCCGTTTCCTCCCTAGTGTGACTCCAGCGAACTACACCTAATATATGTTAGTCCTACCTCTCGTTCTGGCCCTCATGATAACTCACCCCAGCTGCCTCTCGTTGCGATCCCTATAAATGCCTTCCAGCCCTGTGCTCCCCAGTCCAGTCATTGGAGTCATTGTGTCTGCCCTACTTGTTATCTGAGCCTTTCCCTGTTTGGTGTCCTCCTCGTCTTGGATCCCCCGTGATCCCTTTGCTTTACTTTTTTTTGCCCCAATTCCTGCTCGAACATCCTTCTATGGATCATGACAGTATGCGATTCTAAATTATGTAACCTTACCACATTATCACCACACAGGACTAGTCTGTACCGTATCCATATCCTTTTTATTCTTCTTTACCTAACTATTTTGGCACACACTCATTTACCGTGTGATGTATGTGCTGAGGATTATTTTAATAAGCGTTACAAATTTGATTGCCAATGAACATTGTTCCCAGGCACAAACAAACAATATGAAGGTATTACTCCCCCCCCCCAAGTTGTCAGATAAATAAATAACTACTAGCTACATCCCCAAGGTTCCTGAAAAGGATTCTTATGACTCACCCTGTGGTTAATCTGAAACGGGAAATGTGCATTTGACATCTGCTGGTATCACAAAAGATAGGAGCCTGACTATTGGGTTCAGTCAGGAACATACAGGAACATCTGTCTTGTGAAGGGGATGCAGTGCAACCTGGCGTGCCATCCAAGAACAGGGGATCTTGAATTTCTATAAATGTTGATAACATCGTCAAACGTTTACAGGGTTAGTTGTGGCCCAAATGGTAGCCCAAGTAAGCTTCACCACTGCCCTCCGCAGAACTTTTTCAGAGATAGTGCAAACCATCTCAGGGAGTGGGGTTGGACACAGGCAGCAAACATTCCTTGAGGCCAGGGGCCCTGGTACTTTAGCTAAGTCACGTCCTCAGAAGATGGAGCCCTATGTCACCTACAGGACTAACTGGCCGAGGTCATTTAGGTTTACACTTTCATTCATCAGCAGCCCGTTCACGTTTCCTGCCTCTGCAGAGCTAAAAAGAGTTACACATCAGATGAACACTGATGTTTTCACTTTCCACACCACCTCAGAGGATTTAATATCATCTGCAGACAGGTGGAGAATTCCTAAAATTAAAGGGCAAACATAGATTTGGGAAAAGGTTATTTGAGAATTGTGTCCTCTGGGTTTAATATGTGGCCTGATATATTAGAGTTAGAGTACTCCAGATACATGCTCCACTTCTCCGGGATTTAGAAATCTGACATCAAACATGAACATGTCTTCTGCCGCCCCGTGTGTTTATTGTGGGTCTGATGTCAAAATTAAATTTTAAGCTATGAAAGGATAAATTGGCGAAATACACACCGCCGTCTGCCACAGACACAGGCAGGAATGCCGCGCTGCAGGCAGAACCACACTCCGCAAAGACGATAGCACCTTTAAAAGTTTTCAGATCGCCTCAGTGTCCTTTTCCAAGGAAACTGTGAACAAATTCATAAAGTATCACTGACGCTGATCTTTGCACTTGAATTCAATTACTGGTACAAGTTTGATATTACTCACAATGTTTTGGCAAGGCATAGTTACCCAACCTACTTTTTTATCATATATAAAATGATTTTTCATTTGCACCTATTTAAATGTGCCAAGAATTCCTGAACTCTAAACTTCCTGTGACAGATACTCCATAAGCCATCAGGTATTAAATTCCCAATTGCTAGTAAAATAATTTCCTCAAGTACCATCGCTTGACTGTAAGATTTTATTATGAGAATCTTTTCCAGGCTTATCTATAAGGAAGAACTTACAAAGACAACAGTGATTAGGTGAGCAGTTTATTATTGTCACGTAACACTGACATGTCTATAAACATGCAGATGCTGAAAGCCACAAGGCACACAGGTAGTTTTGTGTTTTAATTACAGCAAAAAATCCACTTCTTCACACTTTGTTCTTTCATTAAAATTTAATTTCCAAGTTTCCAGTTTCACAGTTCACTTTAAATAACTTAATGATTTAATCATATATGTGTATATATATATATATATATATATACTGTATAATGTTTAAGTTTTAACATTTGTACTTTGCAAAAGTCTTAGGCAGTCAAAGAAAATGTTTAAGGCAATATATCTTGGTAGTAATTGCATGTTTGCTCAGAAAACAATTAGACTTTATAACATCCAAATTAACTGTAACACAATAAACAAACAAATAAATAAAAAAAAAATCAGTCTGTTTTCTATGAAGTTACTGATATCTTGCTGGATAGCTGAATAAACTGCACTTTGGTTCCCAAAACTGTTTAGGGGCATCTTAGCCATTTTATGTACAGTATTTGTTAAATTTCTACACCAACTCAAATAATTAATTAACTTGATTTGTTAAATAACTTAATGTATTGATTCAAGGTGAGGCAATGGACAAGTCAAAGAATACATGGGTGCATTGGACAGTTGCTGCAAATGCTGCAGTGATGTTATGAGGTTTTGATGTGGCTAAGCTGTCACACTTTGACAGACATAATATCACAGTCTTACACCAACAAGATTATTCAAACATAATTTTTTGTGACTGCCTAAGACTTCTGCATAGTACTGTATATGGACATCAACAGGCTTTTAAAAACAACGAACATCCAACAGTCAAATAAAACACGATCTGTGATATTTACATGCAAAAGAAGGACGTAAGCCAGCTACTCTGTGGCTGCATTAATCTGCTCTTCAGATGTGCAACTGATTCATGTTAACAGACACAGTCATGGCAGCTGGTGGGGTCAGTTTTCACTAGAGACAGAAGCCATACGGAAACCACAAGCAGAACAGATCTCTGAAAATCTGTGAAAATTATCAACAGATGAAAGTGCTTACGGAGTCATTTTATCCCCAGTCGCTCCTTCCTCCAGGCTTCAGCTTGTTAAGCTGAACAGATATTTAACATTAACAGGACGGAGATGTGTTGTGCTCGTGCACCCGCCCTTAACAGTCATTAGCACTTCTACGTTTCACCCATCGATACGTGAATTGCACACGGCTCGCACTATGTCCCCAAACGTCGGCCGGGCATCTTGGGAGACCTGATGCAGGGGCCCATCGCCTTCGACACACACTGTTACCACTTCAGTGAACTCATTAGAGGAGCAAACTTATTTCCAGGTTCCTTAATTTGCAAGGCAGCTGGATCAAAAAACCCTCTGACACATCTCATAATTAGACATGGAGCGGGTGAGATGTGCAGTTTCGACTGGGAAACAGATGTGTGATGCTAATTACAGCCAAGAGATGAGGCCTAGCAGACAGTTAAACAAACTAAGGTTTGGACAAAAACCTTTTTGGCTTAATCTACTCATCCATTCAAGAAATAAAGACTAACTTGGCAACAATAAAAACTAGGAAAGCATCGTGTTCTGATCACATGAATTCTGACAAATAATTAACCATAACCATAGTGACATCAACTAAAGATCTTGGGAGTTTTTCTTACTCAAAAATGTTCTAAGGGTAGAACAAAAACTGTTTGGTTCAGAGAGCTAACCAATCAGATCTTGCGTCAGATGTCAGACCAACCAACCAGATGTCTTAGTCCCTCCTCCTCTAGTTGCTTGGACTCGCCTCCTCTGCAATCTGCTTGGTTCTCTCTCTGAACCAGTCATTTTTTGTTCTCCCCTTGGAACATTTTTGTGTAAGTAAAACTCCCAGTCAAAAAGCTCATCTACACTCCTAGGTCATTACACATTTAACTGTTCGCGTTACACTGCCCTTTTTAATTTAAAGACTGGTGATGTAGCCTTGAGAGTCACAGTCAAAGCGAAACCACAGTGAGTTCAGTAGCTCCATCTGCGTCTGGCATCAGTGACGGCATAGCGCACATCCGTCACGTGGAGACGGGCCAGGAAGCGTCCCCTAGCCCTCTACATCCAAGGAGCCATGATGGGGGCATCTTTCTGCATTTGCTGGACAGACAACACACATCGTCATTTAAGAACGAGCCGACATTCTGCTGGAGTGGAATACGTACTGTAGCACACCGAGGGTCACTGAGACATTCAATATGATAAGTTTCTAGCTCGCTGTATAAAACCCTATCTCGCATTATCTCGTTAATGTTCCATTTGTCAAATGAGTATTTGCTTAGTGGTAGTAAAAATCAGTAGAAGATAAATGCAAGAAAAATATCAATAACAATAAAAGGATTAGAACAATAAAACACAAAAACTGAAATTTTTCATTAATGTATGCCAAAGTCACAAATCACGAAATGTCTTTCCAGTCTAGATACAATATTTACCTTATTCAGTTCAGGAAATAGCTCTTGTACAGCAATATCCAGAAGAACATATGTAAGCTAAAACAAACAGGAGAAAAAGAATGCTTTAATTACGCAAGGGTTAAGGCACGACAAGCTATACATTTATAAATGTTTTATTTTGATTCTTGCATAAGCAGCTAGCTAAATGGCTGAAGACGTTTTAGCAAACTTCTTTCGGGACACACAGGAACTCGCAGAAACGCTGCTTACCTGCTTGTTGAGAACCGGCTGCTGTAGACCGTCGAAAAGTAGTCTGACGCCTTCGTACTTTACCTCTTCTCCAATGCACTTGCCCAGGAAGTCTGTGGAGAAATAAGTGATCCCAGCAACATGCAATTTACACCAGCTGAACACAGCCTTTGCAAAACTAAAGAGAGAACAGGGTTATACAATGGCCTGCTAAGTAACCAGAAAAATAAATTGGCATGCCTTATACACAGTGGAAACTACATCTACATATACATTCACCTAAAGGATTATTAGGAACACCTGTTCAATTTCTCATTAATGCAATTATCTAATCAACCAATCACATG
>JAODKM010000025.1:16377510-16404867 GCA_026780845.1 Petrocephalus sullivani
TTAGCGTTTCCCGACATTTCAGCAGTAGGAGTGTTTGCATTTCATGTAATTTCAGCAACATACGCATTAGCGTTTCCTGGCATTTCAGCAGTAGGAGTGTTTGCATTTCATGTAATTTCAGCAACATACGCATTAGCGTTTCCCAACATTTCAGCAGTAGTAGTGTTCGTATTTCATGTAATTTCAGCAACATACGCATTAGCGTTTCCCGACATTTCAAGGATGTTCACATTTCCCAAAATTTCAGTGGCGGCCACATTTCTGTTTTGTGTCATTTCAGCGGCTTATGCATTTTCGTTTCCCATAATTTCAGCCCAGAGCCCCACATCAGTAATGTATCCCATTACCTTCTGTGCACGGCGCACCAGCACTGCTGCGAGGAACCGGAGGGTCACCCTCAACTCATCCACAAATGCTTCGTCATCTGTTATATCCCTGCAGTGTGCGAACAACATTACAACAATAAATGTCCTGAGTGAATAAGGCACTTGCTGACTTTTTCATGAGAAATGGAAACACCCACCTGTACCAAGGATAAATAAAGTTTTCTAAGACCAGTTCTAAAATCTGCATGGGATAGATGCATACAAAAATAAAATACAAATTAACACCTGATAGACAGAAAAATGTTCAAGCCTGCTACAAACACATTTTATAAATACATTTTACATCAAGTAAATTTCATTTTCAATTATGTAAATGAATGTATAGAGTATTTCTACTGTAAAGTATGTATACTGTATACAAAGACACATAAGAATCTGACATAATAACATAATCTATTAAGAAAACAGACGGCGAGTGTGGTAACAGAAATGTCACCTCAGAAAGAGAAGCGTCCACTTTTGACGGCAATTTCAAATCCAACCAGGGTTGGTAGTTTTCCAGTAGCAGGGTCGGTCTGCAGGAAAGCACGAAAAAATTAAATACTGCTAAGATGACACTCGTAATTCTATTTCGTTTAAGACGTTGATTTAACTCGAAAAAGCATATTATCAAACGATAAGGTCAACAATTTTAACGCTTTGGCCACATGATGGCAGCACGTGACAGGCTTTACCCAGAGACAGCCCCAGATTGTCTACATTATAAAACCATAATCCTCAGAAGCAAACGGCAACTCGTGCAATCACAAGTTATTGCCTTTTTGAAGTGGTGCGGCCACTTTTAAGGCAATTAACTCCGCAACTTATAAATTATTCCGCAACACTTTGGACCACTTTCGTCTTGTTAATTTTTGAGAAGTATTATTAATTGTTATTATTATTATTATATCACTATTAAGTTCATAGATGTATTGGTTGATGGGAAAACTTAATCCCAAAAGCAAAACTACGAAGATCAACTCTCTCGTCGTCACCAAAATCAACACAAAAGGGAAAATCATCAATATATTTGCGCAGTTCCCACGATAACACTTGACTTTACCTCCTTACCTGTGCCGTTTACACTTTATTTTCCCACATATCGCACAGCTGTGGCCCAAGGGAAATAACTCTTGTTGCTCCTGCTGAAGACCCAGATAAAATATTGACAACCGGCGGGCATTTTTTTCTGCTTTCATATTCCGCTACAAATAATTTTATTTTACTTAATATTACGCTGTACGCGTTAACCGTCTTTGTCATAACAATTAATGTATGCTATATAACATACTTTATACACAAGGAGATTAATTGGTCATTAATAAATGTTACTGCTTATAAGTATATACAAATATTTACCTTCGTCTTCGGTTTTATTGTGAATAAGATATTTGGCAGCAGAGATTCTGGGCCAAGGGAACAATAAAATACAACAACGCCAGCCAAAAACGACCAGAAAATCATCAAAATGTGAAGATATCTGAAAAGAACATTGAAAAATAAAATATTGCATGTATCAAAAAAAAATTCCAGCATTACCTCTTCAAAATAATACTGCAATACACTGTAATGAATAGCAAAGATTTATATGTCAACATTATATTCCTTAAGTCAGACTCCTGCAGAAAGTACCTATTAAGCAGAAGGGTGGATAAAAGCAAACAGAGCATGATGAAACAGAAGACGGGGTACTGGCGCATCAGTTCTCTGAAGAGATCCACCTTCAGCCTCTGCTTCAGGCTTTCCATGTGTTTTCTTAAGCCCGTCATTGTGTTAAATTGTTAAATACGCATTTGCTGGTTTTATTAAAGCTGTAGGCGGCGGCAGTGCCCACGGCGACGCTTTTCCGGCGGTTCGCGGCGTTTATTTTACCCGACGCTTCGCAATATCTACGGATAGCTCAGCATGTGCTGTTCAGTAAATTATGTATACGGACAGACTCCACGGATTTTAAAATAATAATAATAATGGAGGTAAATGGCAGAGCAGCTATGAGCAGACGACTGCGTCCGCAAAAGCCAGCGGGGTATCCAGCAAATCCCCTGTGCACTTATTGTACACATAAGCCAAGGTGCGGGCGGGCAGATACACTCGTACTGCTTGTAGAAACCGTTTAAGCGCAACACCGCCGCTGTCTTAAGTATAAAAGTATATGAAATATGCTGCTAATGCATGCTTTGAAGTCGCAGGCTGTGCTTATCTGCAGCTAAATAAGGGATGCTCATTAATCTTGTTTTACAACTAATATCAATTTACTTGAACGCTTATAATAAAACTGTCAAATTTTTTGCTTGGACATGATTTTGGCCCCATGACGCAATTTCCTCCGTTTCGCGTTGTTGCCGTGCGCCATGTAATTTACAGTGCTGTAGAAACCTGACAGAGTGCGCCGCAGCTAGTAGGACGCATGCGCAGAGAAATTTCCGTTTCCGGTTACCATCAGGGGGGCAGGTTTCAAAATAAAAGCACTTGTGCTACGATATCTAATTCAGGGCACAAATGTTCTAAGACTATTTCCCGAGGAGGATGGTGCAAATACCGTAAAATAACACCGCAATTCATGTCAATTGCAACAAAAGTACGGAAATACATGTGTAAATTTTAATTAAATTACATAAGTTCCATATGATTTGTGGTTGGAACTTCAGTACATTGAAAGTAATTCAAAAACATTTAACCATTTAAATTCGATTGCATTTGTATGCAGAAGACACTTGGGTCAAGGACACTGATCGGATGAAAAAGAAACTTAAGATTCGGAATCCATATTGATTTTTTCTACTGCATATTTTGAATATTGATTTTTCCTTCTCTAATCAATGTTTTGGCACAAGGGAAAAAATAGTAGCTCCAGATGTTTTCAAGCCTATCCTATCTCATCACCAAGAATGATATTCTGAAGCTCCCTTCTTAAAGCTTGCAGTGAAACGCAAAAGCTGGAGATTTCAAGGCTGTGGTTAGGTTTTTTCCAAAAGCGGCCCACCTAAAACCCAAATACGAAGACAAAGGAGAAAGATTCATTGACTTATTTGCGACTTCTCACTCCATTTACAATGCTCCAAAGAATAATAATTGTGGAACAATAATAAAATAAGACCGGGTACCTTTTTCCACAGAGATAATTGGCTATTTAATTTAATTTTATTTTAGAACCTACTGGTGATGACCTAGTATGTAAACCGCATAGAAGCACCAATCACAGATTAAATAGGCCAATATTTAGAGTTGCCAGATCAGTAAAAGGAACAAGTGTCCAAAGAAATGGTCACACATGTAATTCATGTGTTGTAAGGTCAAAGAAATCCTGACAATTTTTATATATCAGGAGCATCGATAGATGAGGGGGAAAAAAATAGGATGAAGAAAAGACCAAATGAACACCAATAAAAAATCAAAAACTTTATTATAAAAATAAGTTACACTCACTTCATCTAACAGTACAAAACAGTCTGCAGGAATGCAAAAGTTGTTGGCCACCAAATATTCGCAACTGGTAATACTGCCCTAAGCAAAGGCTTGTTGTAATGACACTTAAAGGGAGGAAGTCATTGGTGTATGAAGTCTGAATACAATATATTAAGTATAAACAGAAGCTGGAGTGTACTGGATGACCAAACAGCCTTGTCCAGTCTACTGCTACAGTTTCACACCTGCAAGGTATGCATTAAAAACAACATTCAAGGGAACTTAACAGGAAAAAAAATAAAATTAAAAACGTTGCCGTTTGGATATCAGAATGTTAGCCAACAGCGGCATGTTGAATTAGGACAAGTCTATCAACAAACAATGGTTCTTACAACTGTGTATGCAACCTTTAAGGAAAATGCGTTAATACCACAAAAACGTTTATTAAAAAGAAAACACTCTTCCATTGGAAAAAACTGAGACATTGCAAGACTTAAAAGCAGTCAATGTCATTAGGATGTTACAAAAGTGTATCCCCCCAACTGTCGTATGACCATAATTATTTCACCTGAAGAAGCAAGGCAGCCAATTCAGTAAAAACGATGGAAGCAAGGCTTGTTCCGCCTCATCACATGAGACCATTTCACACGCCCAGTTTGACTGTTTGTGGCGTTGGGCCAACAGTTTAGCGACATAGTGGCTTATCTGTTGTCACCCTTGTGCATATTTAATATGGATGAACAAGCCCCGCTTTCATCAGTAAAGTCACCTATATACAGCACACCCCAGGCAGTTTAAATCCTCCATACTGAGGTAGTTAAACAGACCCTTAAAGTTCTGAATAGAACCACTTTCCTGGAATGCCCAACTATTCCTACCTTTTGGTTACACCCAAGTCTGCCAATCTCTGCCCCAAAGGTGTCCAAAATTAAACAATTAGGTGGATATTCCAGCAAAAACACCATCAAGCTCCTCCAGGCCACATTAAATTCAAACTTAAGTGCAAAATGCATCTTACATGTTCAGACTCTGGTTCCTCTCAGGTATCATACAAAGGGAAATTCCACTCAAAACAAAAAAAAAAAAAGAAAATATATATATATTTTTTTCCCCCACCCCCCCCCGTGTGTGTGTGTGTGTGTGTGTGTGTGTGTATATATCTACATACTCATACATGACTGGTAACTGAGAATCTGTACGTTGTTTCACCTGATCTTGGAAGTTGATGCCTGCTGTATGTAGTCTCACTTTTCCTATACTGTAATATTTACAAGACAAGATTCATACCCTTTTCAGCTTCAAATCACCCATTTCCCAGGATACCTTGAAGCACTTGAAGGTAAACTGCAGCAAGGCAGCAGGAAAATGCCCAGACGTAGATCACTCATTGCAGCAACAAGTTCAAGCTAATGAACCGACTAGATCTCAGTGGAATTCCCCATTAACAGATTTAACTGATATTTAATAAGGTGTACTTTTAAAAGGTCAAAGGGAGATACAGGTGGCAGCTAAAGAAAAGTCCAAGGAAGTAGTATCTTGAGCATTGTACTATGATGGCTTTGGAGAGACTGCTCTGTAAGGCTGCTGGGCCATCGCGCCATTGCGTCGACCTTACCATCTCATCCAATGGCAGCCTCCGGTGTAACAAGTCAGTCTTCATAGTTACAGGTCAGGACCGGCCTCGACCCTTTTATCCTGCTAGCCAGGTGACAAAAGGATGCAATTAGAAGAAAGTCCACAACAGACACCCACACAACACACATGCGTGCAAATACACACACACACACACGCAGAACAGGAGAGGAAAAAAAATCACTTATTTTAAAGGGTACAAGAGCAATTATGCACCAATGCCATTTTAACATGACAAGCTAGCATGCTAATTTATTACTGAAGAACAACTTCAGCCAGGCTTGCGTAAAAGCTATTGTAGTACATAAAAAGATCAATAAAAAAGCCTGCCCCCACACTGCCTCAAGGAGGCAAAGGCACTGAGCTAATGCACTCCAACCAGGATAAACTTAGGAAATGACTCATTACCAAATTGTGCATTTGACAACTTAGAAATTAGACATGGTCGGTTTAAACTCAATCCAGATGGCAAAATTTAGTTTTGGTCCTTGTTTGTTTACGATCTACATTTATTATATAATTTATTAAATTACTGACATTTTCAAGTGATCATTTAAAATGATACGTTTATAAACACTCAACTTTGACTATGAATTTAAGTGAAAATAAGTTTAAAAAAACCCCACTGGTATGCAAGGTGATATTTACAGCACGTCAGTATTACGTGCAAACCTTCATTTGCCATCTTTGGCATGGAGCCGAATGGCTGAATGTAAATTGAGGAGAGAGTTTTGCCCAAACATAAATTTGAAAACACAATTTGTAGTTTAACACTGATTTGTGTACTTTTATTAAAGCAGACAAACAGCAAAGAATACAAGCCAAAACTAGGACTGAACGTCCTTATTAAAAAACAGAACAAGACAAGCTATTTTCTAGCAATGTTATTGTTGTAACAAACATGGTTATTTATATTTGATACAATAAATTGTTTTTTTTGCTGTTAACCTACTTAGGACATGTGGAGAATAGTTGTTTTTATTTTTTTTTTGAACATACATAAGACTATTTCATAATGACTGAGCTTCAGCACAGGAATGCAAGTCTGCAAATTTCCAAACCGGTTATCTAATTATTGTTTTATACCTGGAAAAAAAAATGGTAAAATCAATTCGCCAGAAGTGGAGTGTATCTCAAGCGGTATAATAAAATATATACAGGAGGAATCGTTTCAGACGTCACCAATTTAAAAAAAAGAAATTAAAATTATGAAAATACAAAAAGAAAACACCAACATAAGTGGCAACCATTCATATTTAAGGGTGGGTCGGTCAGAGACCGCCTCCCGAGTCTCTACACAAACACTTCTGTAAATCGGAGCCCTAATCTTCTAGTTCCATTGTTGCCCAAAAGAATCCTGATAAAATTCCTGGTTGTCAGGTCTGTAACCATAGTTACTGGAATTGTCACCACCATGGAGCGGCTGCTGGGCAATGGGCTGGGAGCCCCAGTTCTGATTATTGGTCTGGCGCCGCTTGGAATCTGGCTGGTTGTACACGTCAGCTTTGCGCTTGCCTCCTACATTTCCACCGCGGCCGCCCCTCGGACCACGTACCCCGCGGCCTCTCGGTTGGACGCTCCCTCTGGCGCCTCGCACGCCTCTGCTCGGACCCGGGCCGCCCCGCTGCGAGAAGCCGGCCCTTCCCCTCGGCGAAGCTGCGGCCGCCCCCCCGCAGCCTCGGGATGGGGTGGCACCCCGGGAACCCCTGGCGCCCCGCCCTCGGCTGGGGACCTGATAGTCATCATAGGCGTAGTAGGGGTCCTCGTAGCCGCCACGGTAGTTGTGGTAGTCGTAGCTGTAGTCGTAGTAATAGTCTTCGTAACCGTAGTAATCGGGAGGGTAGGAGTAGCCTCCCCTTCCTCCTCTGCCCCGGCCTCTCATTGGAGGTGGCACATGAGACGGGCCGTAGTAATAGTAATCATCATACCTGAGGCAAACAAGGTGAGGAAGACTGTTACCATCTATGGGAGCAGATGGCCACAAGTTCCAAACAAAGTTAATGCATCTAACCTAGACAAGAATGGTTAAAGGTGGTCATGTCACCATAGTGTAAAAATGACAGTTTTCCCATGTTTCATTGCTAAAAGTGAAAAGATTACTTAGTTAGTGCATTTGTTAAAATCAGCAAATAAAAAATCAATGCCAAGAAAACAAAAGGGATCCACTAAGAAAGAGCATTAGCTAAAGCAGGAAACGAAAACCTGTGGAACATCACAGCCACCATGTGAGCTCTTAAAATGGACACAAATCTGTTCAAGACAAGTGTTACACTGAAGAACCATTCCCTATAAACAATGACAGCAATCCGCACAAAGTGCCATCAGGGAAACTTACAGCAGAGTTAGCCTAGATAAATCAACAAAATCTAGATGTGCACTGCCAGCCGATTCCTTTCTTTCTATTCTGCACCTAGGATATGCATTAAACCATTCCAAATCAAATAGTTCAGTACATCAAAATGCTTATTGAAGAGTCCAGCATCAACTACTAAGTACAATAAACTACTAGGTTTTACTGCTGTTTAAAAGTTAAGCTTACAATAGCTTACAGGGTGAACAATTGCAAAGTGACAAAAAATCTACCTTGAAGCAAGCTCAAAGCACAAGCTTTATAACAGCAGGTAGCAAAAAAAAAGATCCTAGTTCCCACCTGCTATAACAAAGCATGGTTTCACAATAAAACTGCCTAAGAGAGGCAGGGACAATTTAATATACAACTACAAAAAGTAATTCAGAGTAATTTCTCATTTTGGGACACAGGGACAACTCGCACAAACAAATTCACAAGTGCCACAAGGCCTGATTAATTTTAAGTCAAAACACCTCCGTAAAAGCGTAATTGCCCATTTAAGACACGGGATCGTAAAAGCATCTTCGCCATGTTGACGTGCCAAGAATGCATGCAGCCACAGGTCATGAAAAGAAGCCGGAAAAGTGGGGAAGCAGCCCAACAGAAAGCACAGCAAGCGGATGCCAAAAAGTCAGCGGGAAGTTACCACTTAATGGTCCTTATTTCCTCATCTTACTTACATCGTTGTTTTAGCATACTGCCTTTGGACTTTGCGCTCTCGCCTCTTCTGGTCGGGGGGTTTCGCAAAAACTATTTCAATGCTTTCTCCTTCCACATCTTTGCCATTCATCTCAGCCAGCGCCTATGGGGAGGAAGAGGAGGTGAGAAATAACCCAGTCCAAGACACGGGGGCCCGGCCACGCATCTGACAGTGACAGTACCTTCACGGCGCCATCTCTCTCGTCAAAGTGGATGAAGGCGTAATCTTTCAGTTTCTTTACCCGCTCCAGTTTACCAAACTGGCTAAATGTTTTCTCAAGGATCTCCTCAGTTACCGTGCTGGCAAGGTTTCGGACAAACAGAACTTTCACCTGGCAATAAAAACAATATTTAGGCCAAAGAAGAACAGATATCAAACATTTAGGAATCCACAACAGTTAAACACACAGTTCTAATGAACATCCAAGCCGGGGTGGCTACCTCAAGCCACATTCTCAAAAACAACTTCAATTCTACAACACAACAGATGCAACAAGCCCTAAATCTCCCTACAGCTCATCTTTCAGCTGAAGACTGTTCCTTCGGGGCAGGTACCTTGGCCATGACCTCCGGGTCAGGGTCCTCAATAGGGTCGGCCCACTCCACCGTCACCACGTTGCCCCACACCTTCACCTTCCCACTCATTAGTCTGCGTCGCGCCTGGGCAGCCGTTTTGTGATCTTCATACTCCAAGAAGCAGAAGCCTCTATTCTTCTTCTTGTTATCCGGCTGATGGTACAATATTACATCGCTGAGACCCTCTGGATGCAGGTGGGGGGGGGGGGGGGGGCAGAGAAAGGGCATAAAATAAATTCGCTGTTTTAACCAAAGGGCCAGTAAAACAGCACATGTGAACACGTCTAGTCAACAAAAGAAACTCAATGAATACACAACTAAAAGGTCCCACTCCTTCCTTGAGGAGCTTTCAGAGGTACCACCTTAATATCTCCCTCAGCTTCCCATTGACTGGCATTACCTGTAACTTTAGAGAACTCTTCCAGGATCTGATCTTTCATTTTGCTCTTGGGTATCGAGCCAACAAAGAGCCTGTTATTAGCGACAGATATGCAGACCCCTATGTGTTTGCCAGGCCGGATTTCACTGTTGTTACACTGTGGTGTTGGGGAGAGAAGAATATACCAAGTTACCCATCTTGAATCTCTGCTCTTCACAGACTCTTTACCTGCATCATCTGAGCAACATACCAGCCTCACAGCCTCCTGAGCAGCTTCTTTAGTGCAGAAAGTGATGAAGGCATATCCCCGGTTTAGCCCACTGAAAGGGTCCATCATAAGCCTGAGGTCCCATATGGGTCCAGCCTTCTCAAACTCAGGAACAAGCTCATCCTCAAATAAGTCTCTCGGAATTTTGCCTACAAATATCTGAAAAGAAGTGTGACATCAAACCAAGGTCCTGTTTATCCTGCGATGCCACAGCAATGAACTGGGTAACTTCAAGGTCAAGTCATTGGAATCCTCCCACATTGCAACTAGATTGTCAAACCTTTGCGCTACTAAATCTAACCAGTTTAACTGATCTTATAACTAGAAAGAATCAATTAATGATTAATCAATTAATAACTGATGCAGGTTGTGCTCACAACAGCAGGCTTACCTCTGTACCCACTGGGGGCTGTGTACCCGAGTACACAGACTCTGGAGGGGGACCTCCATATTTTCTCTGACCTGTGGTCACATCCAGTGTGTAGCCAGTTCTCTCCAGCAGGGCCTGTTTCAGATTTAAAAATTACTTCACAAGCAGCTATAGCAATAACTAGTGTAACAAGTGAACAACCTCAACCCACTAAACAACTACAAATCCGCTAATCAACCTGCTTAAGTCCACTGCTGGTTGGGCAAGATGTGTGACAGCAGGTGGTTCAAAGACAAACTCATTTTGCTGTCCTGTAGGTTACACATCTAACCTTCCCCCCACACCACGAGCAAGATGAGCAGTGACTTTAGCACACACTAAACGAGCAAAAAGCAAAAACATACTTTTATTTTGGTTTCATCTGGTCCTTTGTTACTTTCCGTTACTTTTGTGCCCTGTTTCTCCCGCTGCCGGTAGGTCTTCATTACTCCACACAGAAAGGCACTTTTGTTCTGTAAGGGAGCACGAGATGATTTATCCATAACAGCCTGCAAATTTCAATTCTTGTCCTCTCAAAGACGTAATTCCAGCCACAGGCCGCTGAGACACACTTACCTGTACATGTGAAAGGTCACTGTCCTTAAACTCTAGGAGTACTTGTAGAGCACCGTCTTCATTAAACTCTTTCAAAGCTTCAATTGCCCGCTCGTCTAAGTCACTGTGTACTACCAAACCTGGAGAAGAACGAGAAACATCAAAACTCTGAAGACACTGAGATGGAGAGCATGCTCCTGACCCGTGCTAAGAAGTCACACAAAAGCAGCAGTACAGAAAGGACCACATGGTGTAGAACTGAGCTAGGTACCACAGGCACAACAGGCCAGAGTACTGACCTGCAACTAACCTGCCAACACACACATTTTCTATAACAAACTGGCAGAGAGCATGAGAATCAAAGTTTGTATCATAAATTACTCTCAAAGCCTAATCCTTTCAAACTTATCATTTAAAGTGAAGCCTACTGTCATTGGTGAATATGAGCAGATTTTGGGGAAAACAGGAAAAAAAAAAAAACACCAAAGGAATTTTATTAAAAAAAACATATGACAACATTGGAAATGATATTGCGATAACCTACCATATTCACACAGTATGACAGTATATGACAAATTCTCAAGATATGGTCTTGAAGAGCTTTAATTCTATACCATTTGTCTTACAGTCCATGGTCCACAAAGTCTTGTCAATGATTGTGATTTGCTGCATAACACGTTCCACACTTTACAAAGCACAAACTGTATTTAAACAAAATGTCTGTGCAGGTAGGAAGCAAGTGTCTCTGTTTGAACACTGCAGTACCCATTTTGTTGGGGAACCACAAAAAGTTGCTTACGTATCCCAATTCCCAGTTTCAAAAAGGGAAGTGATCCTCAACATTATAGGACATGCAATTGCAAACATTAGCAAGGGTCCGAATGCTCGAATGCCTTACCTGCTAGGTAAATTTCGTCTAGTTTTTCAGCAACTTTCTGTGGTAAACCAGCTTCTAACAAAGCCTGGAAGTGCTCAGAATGGGTAACTGCAGCAGACGTGTCCATAGGTTCTTCTGTACCATTTCCATTAATGTGTTCTGTGGCCATGTTTCCAGAAATCTGTGTAAATGCAACAGCCAAATTAATCCAAAAATACGAAAATAAAAAAATGTCTCATGACTTTGTTGGGGAGGGGGGGTCCAGAGGTCAACCTAACAGGTTCTGCTACAACAGTTACATTAATGCTAGTGAGTAGATTATATTACTATGGTGCTATTCTATAACAGAGAACAGAGATGAGCACAAATACATCAAAAAATAATTTTGTTACAATTACAAATGCTTGCTTATTAAACGTAACAAAATAGAATACAAAATACTGATGTGAGAAAAGTAATTAAAATACAAGTAATCTGTGATTAGAAAACACATGTAAAACAGTAACTGTACATGATGAATATGTGTACCATTACAGCCCTAGTTATGCGTAGTATTTACAAAATTGAGTTTTCCCTTATTTTAAACAGAACGTAAATTGAGACTTACATATATTACAACACTAATTGTGTTAATTATGTGTTTGTAAGATTACTAACGTAATGTGAGCTCAACAGGCTGCATCTGCAGTAGTGGGTTGGGCAGAGGTATAAATTTCAGGGTCAGAAAGTAAAAATCCAGACCAAGATTTTGTTTCAAACACCAAGCTGAGTATAAAGAGTGACAGAGTCCTCAACCAGTTGTTGAAACAACACCTTGGTCTGGATTTTTACCCCCATGATATTTACACCTATACTTTCTGACATTAGCATAAAGCATTGGATTTTCCACTTTGTTCTACAGTAGGGTACTAAACATACACAATCGAAGAATAAACATTTTTCGATATACCCTACCAGCGGCTGTGACGCATATGTTATTAAACATCAAGTTCACCAGTTGGAGGCTCAGTTGCTATAAAAACATCTATGTTCAGCTGACAAATTACTTTTGTTTTTAGGCACAAAAGTAGCTAGGCTGATTTCTCTTTTATGCAGTCAATGAAGCCTTATATGACAAACCCCAAGATGCCACTGCCTGAGCATACCTGTTGAATTTAACCAGAATACACATAGCAGACTAGCAAATTAATTCACAAATTCTACAGCACTGCTGTTTGCTAATTGCTCTTTTTTTCTGTCATATGACATTCAATGAGCAATATGTGATAGCATATCTTACTACACATTTTACCTTAAAGCTACTTGCACCAAGCACCAAAGTAGTTTCTTTCTTTGGATTACTGGTCATGGGAAAGCTAAGTTCATAGAACACAAGCTGGGCCCAACAGGATGTGTCACGTGAATCATTTGCATTTAGCCAAAGATGCTGATGGGCTACATTTAAAAGCATGTAAACCTGGCAATGAAGATTCTTAAAATTACTGAAAATAAATAAAAATACATATTTAGGTATTTTAAATACAAAAATACAATCTCTACAAGTATTTTGTTACAAAATACATCTGAAACAACATAAGGCCTTTCAGAACACCGTCTAGCAAAATACTTAAACGTACTGAAGTGCGCATTTTAAATATTTTTAACTGAAATACTGCCCATTTCTAAAGACAAATATGTATTCAAAGTCTTAGGACCTTTTAGTCCAAATCTAGATAAACTAAGACAAAGCTATAAAAGACCATTTAAGGTACATCCGCAGTGTATAATAAGCATTAGCATGTATACCACAGAGAGCCAAGTAAGAGTGTATGTGATTATAGTGATTATTAGAATAATCACGATGTTAAGTCCACACAAAAAATATGATTTACTTTCACTACAACCTTGGACAGAAATGGGAGTACATACTATTATATAGACTGGACTGTCTGTTCAGGCAGACAATGGCTGACAGATCACTCTACAAGTTACTGTTTGACAGGTCTCCTGCCTTAAGCCACAGTTGGGGCAAGCTGAGAATTCAGCAGCCCTGAACAAAGCCCATTCACTTTCATAGGCCGGTCCAACACGCCGTGCCGAGTCCAGCCCCAGTACACGTGTTTCTGCTTACCACTGAGCTTCCGGTTACTAGATGATATTGCATACAAATTGCAAATGCACATTTATAGTTCTTATTATACCCCTGGGAACGGTGACTCGACCGCTTTATCGCAATGCAGGCTACTGTCATTGAAGCATCCTGGCATACTCATGATCAAAAATGTATTTACGACAAACGGCTGGTGGCCTGTATTTCTTCCCCACAATCTAACCTTGATAATCTGTCCGCCGTCCACGAACGTCCCCAGGGAAATCGGCTACCAGCTAATTGTTCAAAATTTGGTATTTAACCAATTATCGCATAGGGCCCTAATAATCAACACCCGTAAAAACGTAGAATGTAATATTTCCCCTCAGCCACCAACTTGTTCATTTACTTCTAAAATTAACAGATTTAACTAGGTCCCTACCACCGTGGAAAAAAAAACAAACTTACGTTGCGAAAAAGTTAAAAAGATAGCGAGCTGAACAAAAAGTGCTCAGGCTATGAAGTAGTAATGAAAAGTAAGCCGGTGGTCGCCGGAAAGGCCACTCAGACTAGACCGCGCTATGGACAGATAAATGGGAGGGAACACATTCACTACCGGTGACACTTTTCCACTAAAACTACATGTCTCTTTGCTTTTTAGTTTTCCTCCACAGTAAGCAGAGGCCTAGTCCTCCAACACAAGCGGAGTCCATTTTCGCACCGCCGGCCGTGAGCCCCCGTCCCCCAGACCGGCTACCACGCCGTTTCTACGGCACTAAGAGAGCCACTACTTCAGCTACGTTTTGACACTTCAAATAAATATGTTTTCCTACCTGCCGAATGGTGACTAAATCAAGTGGTATATATTTTTTTTAGTTTTTTATTTCTTTTTTGTTTGCTTTTTTTTAAAGGAAATGTGTTTCCCCCAAAAAATAAAAATGGTGTGCAACTCCCCGGCTCGAGCCCGGCGCCGCGTTATCACACTGAACGATGCAAAATGGCGGCCGCGCTCACGCCTTACGCTCGCCTCCATCGCCGGGGTTTCTCGCACAGCCGCGCACGGACTCGTCTCCGCGCCGTACGACGCGGGGAGGGGCCGTCTCCGTCCAATGGGCGGGGCTTGCGCTAATTACAGGCGGGGCTCGCACTTTTGCGCAGGCGCCGTTGCTGAGCCGCTGTCCCACGCTGCCTGTACTCTCACAAAGAGCGACGGGTGGAGTTTAGTTTAATATTGTGTATGGATAGTAATGCTGTGACGCTTTTTATATGGGTTGCATTAAAATTTACTATACAGGTGCTAAATGTGTTCTTGGTCTATATAATAGTGGATTAGAAAAATATATATGGTTTAAGTGGTAGCCGTGTTTTGGTGCGTTTTAGCCAAGAGAATACAGGTGTATGGTGTTTGAAATCTACCAAAAGAAAAATAGAAACGGGACACTCGTGCGGGACACTCTCTGAATATTTTTTGGCTTAGTTTGTATTACATGCATTAAAACGTCATTCCACGGTATTCGTTGAAAACTGTTAAACCGATTAGTAGTAATCGAACTGTTTATTTTTTCCAGATATTTCACAACAGTCCTTTTGAAATAACGTTCAAAATGGATGTATGATGCTGACATCATAATGTGTCAGAAATAGCTTAAATGAATCTGCGCGCCCCGTTTCCGACTTGAGCGCGAGGCCACGCTCTCGTACATTTTCCGTTCACAGCGCCTGGTGTCGCTCTTTCCAAGGAATTATTTTGCAGGTATTTTTAGTTGAAATAGGTTTGTCATCGGAGTTTTTTGAGTGGTGCTTTTCTTAGTTTAGTATATTTTAATGGCGTACTGCAATAGATGTATTATACGAATGACATCTTAGGATTTCCATTTCTTTAAAAGTTATTAGGATACACATAAACTACAACATTTGGGTTTATGATTTTAAATGTTTGCGTTCATTTACTATTAAACAAAATACATATTTTATGTAAATAAAATGCAACTACAGTTTTTGATTAACATAAAATGTGAAGGAACATAAAACATTCAATGAAAGTAAAAGTCGCAAAACATGTATGTTTCCGTAGTACATATTGTACTATATTTCTGTTCATGTTAAATAATATTACTAATCAGGTTTGTGACATTGGAGCTGAACAAGCACCAGTATTGGCATTGATAATCTCAACAGCTTGTGTCCATAATATGAACTGTGTAATTATTTATTGTCCTACTATCGTTTGGCTACATTAATTTTATTATGATAAAAAAACTGCAAAAAATGGTTCAGGAAAACTTCAACAGGACTTTTATTTTAGAAGACCAAATAGTTTACAGCAATGTAGCTCAGGGCATGGTAGATGCTGCTGTTGTAACCACCTGTTACTCAAACCATTCATTGAAGCCTTCACAAGGCTTCAAACTCATCGACCCTCTGCTTGGTGTTGCCCTGCCGGATCTGCTTCAGCGTCTTGTATTTGTCTCGTCCAGCTCGCATGTTTTCTGTGTGGAGCTGGTCATTCTGGGTACTCTTAGTCTCATCCCGAGCCTGGGCCAGATCTGAGCTGAGAGCCTAGATGAACACATTGGTGGTTAATCACAAAGCATTTTTCATCTTTCATAATGCTCTGGAACCTAGTTGACTGTAGACTGTGTCAGGGCATTTTCCTTTGTTTTTATTGGTTTGCTTTTGTTTGTTTATTTACTCATTTAGCTGACACTTTTATCCAAAATGACTTATAACTGGCATATAAAGTGGCCTTCTTTGGACAGAACACTGGCTGTTGATCAGTAATAAAGGTGTATTATATACATCAATAACAAAGACTTTTGTGTTAACAGAATGGAAAACGTGAAGTGACCAAGGATGCACTCACCTTCAGCTGCATCTGTAGCTTCTTGTTCTTCTCCGCTTCCGTGAGGCGCTCCTCCTCGTCACGATCATTGCTGATGCCCTCCGTCTGCAGCTCTGCACTGTAGGCATTATTCTCCTCCATGTCGTTGTGCTCGTGGTCTTCAACATACTCGGCGGCGACTGGACAGGCAGCCTCCATTATCTCCATCTGTACCTCCTCCTTCATATTTCCTAAGTCAGTCTGGACCTCCATGGCCTAAGAAACAATATGATGTCTTTCAGAACACAGTCTTCCATTTTGGCTGCATGTAATGCTAATCTTAAATAATAAAGATAGTTTATTGATCTTTTGGGGATAGATCCCTTTTCATTGACGCCATCTTGCTCTCCATGATACACAGACACATATGTAGGTGGCAGCGAAGGGCAGCCCCCACCAGAGGGGGCCATGGAGCAGGGTGTAAGGGCCCACAGATGTGACTGTTCTGCCAAGGTTGGTTCTCAAACCAGTGACCTTCTAATCACACAGGCACAGTCTGCTGAGCTACACACTGCACCCCCATAACAACTGTGGTTGAGTTTTGTCCTGGATATTATCATTCAACTACTGAACTCCTGAATTTTCAGTTTACAATGCCTGGTGTCACACTTTTAAAGGAATTCAACGGTTCGGTTGCAGTCGTAACAAGTTTTTGTGAAATACTTTTTCTGAGCATAGTATATTTTAATACCACAGTACAACAGAAGTATTCTATGATTAATGTCTTTGGAGTCCTGCTTTGTCTTCAGTGTCTTTCCATATTGAATAAATGTGTATATATAATTTTTTAGCGCAGTACCTTTTCGTTGGTGTTCAATGTCGTTGTCATCAGCTGCAACTCTTCCTTTGTCCTCTCCAAGTCAGTCTGGACCTCCATGGCCTGAGACAGGGCAAAACACCTCCAGAACATTGTCTTCAAACACAGCTAGTTTTATCCTGGATATTATCACTCAGAAAGGTTTCCACCTGTACAGACTCCTGTACAGACAATTTCTTGATGCAAGTCCTGGCTGTGGCATGATTGCTATAAAGGTAGCTGGAGGACACTTACCCTGCTCTGCCACGTGATGGCTTCCTCTTCCTTGGACCTCTTTGCTTCCTCCAACATGCTAATCTTGGTTGTGAACTCAGCTAACTCTGCAGCCTGATAGAAGAGACATTGCTGATCTCTCACAATGAAAGCCCCTGATTTATAACTCAAGATCAAGTATGCCCAAGCTAAGGGTCACAGTCCTTACAAGGTACTTATTAATGAGACCCAAGACGCATACTCATACTACATTTTCATGCCATACCAGATTAATGACAATGATATAACTCATCAATACGCAAAAATAAACTGGACAGAACACAAAAGTAAGCAGAATTGGAGGTTTTGGTCTCTAAGGGTGATGATACACAGGGCAACTTTTTGGGCATATTCCCATTGATACTGGGCAACAAATTTCTATTTGAAAAACTCAGAAGTGGGCAACCTTTTTCCATCATCTGGATCCAGATCCAGATCAGTCTTGCCCTTTGTCTCACCTAGTTGGCAGTTGCCCGGCAACCTTACTCAAAAAGCTGCTATGTATATCATCGCAATTTGGGTCGCCTGTGTCCTCCATCCTCACCAGCTGTTCCTGGGTCTGAGCTTGGTGCTCGGCATGCCTGGCCAGCTCCTCTTTGGCCAGGAGAGCAGCCTGTCTCTCCGCCTCTAGCCTCTGCGCCTCCTCCTCGGCCCTCCTCCTTTCCCGTTCCAGCGCCAGTGCACGCTCCATCTGTTCCTGTAATTCTGATGTTTGATAGCTAAACTTGATATTTGGGGAGTCACAGTCACAAGCGTAGTCATTGGATAACTCAGCATTTTACTCTTGTGTGCCAAGAGGGAGCAGGCCTCCCTCCGGGTGTGTCGGCAAATTCAGGACATAACGAATTTAGAAATGTGGTGTCATGGTCATTTACTGATGGTTAGTTTGTAATCTCTGTTATGGTTCTTCTTCCCCACCAAATGAGAAGTCAGGAGCCGATTGTGTAGAACTCTAAGTTCAGCCTTCATTGCAACCAGAGGTTACGATCGAGACTGGACTGTGTCCAATATTGATTTACATTGATTCTTACGCATTTTCTTATCTTCTAATAATGACTGCGTCACTTAAGCATCATCACTTAGCGATTCGCCATCGTTGTTGTTATTCCCTGAGCCACACCCCTTTATGATACATTTGCTGATCATATTTCTAAACTGCCCAGTCTTTCTGTAAAAACTAATGGTGGCGTGAGAGTCTGTCCCACGTGCTTTAAAATGACCTTCAGTCCTTTCCTGGCCCAGTCGAGCGACTTCCTCCTCCTTGATAGGAACACTTGCTGCATTTAACCGGCCACCTGTTGCTTAGTTTGATACTACCTGTGGCCTTCAAGATAGATATGCTGCTGAGCTCGTTAATGTGGGTATTCATACAGAGCTAGATAAGCTATTGAGCTCATTAATGTGAGTATTCATACAGGGCTGAATATGATAATCAACAATAGCTATAAGACTAACATGAGCCCTGGGAACCTCCACAATTATTGGCACCCCTTGTAAAGATGTGTAAAAAGCCTTAAAATGAATTCATTCATTGGGGCAGACTCCATAAATATCCAACAGCCATATAGAATAATGTCAGGAGGAATAACGGAGCTGGGATATCCACAGAGGCCAAGGCACGTACTGTACTGTGAAAGTGACCTGGTACAGGCCATTTATTGCAGTAGCATAATCTCATACTGAAATATTTTGAAGAATTTAACCTCTTATTTGAGTACAAAGTATTAATAGCATATTAATAATTGTGTCAATAATTGTGACACTGGTGATTTTGTTATAAACAACTATTTCTTAATGTGGGATTTATTTTCTAATGAATAAATGTACTCAAATAAGAGGTTAGATTCTTTTAAATTGTTCAGTGTGAGATTATACTACTGCAATAAAAAAATAATTTATTTTAAGGCTTTTTACACATCTTTACAAGGGGTGCCAATAATTGTGGAGGGCGCTGTACATAATGAATTGATTACCTGTGTGGATTACATCATGAGAAAGTAATCAATATGTGTTCTAGCAATGTGCTAAGGATTACATCCTCTAGATATTATACTACTAAATGTTACACAATACAAAATTACATTCCATATTTCTTCCTGTGTTGAGTCCTGTGTTTATCACCCAGTGACCCATTGGACACATTGACATACCCTTTTCTGTATTCTTAGTCTTCTCCTCAAACTGCTGGAGTCTCATTATTAATTCCTTTTTGTCTCTCTCCATCTGTTCCTTCTCTTTCTCAATGGCCTCCCTTCTCTTCTTCTCATTCTCCAGTTGGGCTCTGTTGGCAAATTCAATTAAGAAGTAAAAAATGGCACTGAGATAGACAGCTAAAAAAAAAAACACCCTGGGGTCCTGATAACCCTAAGATGGTGGATGTGCACAAATTTATAGCTAAACAAATGTGGCACAATTGTAGGATTAGTTGGAAATCTGATGGAAATCTGATGGAGTGAACATTAATGAGCACCACACTGGACTTTCAGATAGCAACTGGGGTTGTTGGTGAAACTAAGGTGTACTTTGGGTGCATTTGGTCAGGCCACACTCTGCTCTGCAAGCTCGAGGTCCCGGGTGGACGCTCACCTCTCCATCTGCTTCTGGTGCTTCTCTTCCCGGGCCTGAGCCTTCATCTGCTGTACCTCAGTGGTATCGGGCTTTCGGCGAGACATATACAACTCATGGTTGCCCATGCACAGGGCCAGGATGCTCTTGTTGACATGCACCCGAGGGGCATAGAACACGAAATCCTGGGAGAGTGAAAAGAGGGTCACGAGGAGGAATCTCAGCTGTCACAATGCCTCTGGCTCTGATCACTCAACATTTATCAAAGCGAATCAAATTGAGGTTTATCTATCTAATGCACGACAGTACAGCATACAGCAGATGATGCAGGCAATTATGTATTTGAGAAATATGTATGCAAGACATAGCACCAGATGACCAAGTCTACTTGCGACTTTGCTTAGATTATCGAAACAAGGTGGGGCAAAAATTATGTTGGACAGGTCAAACTGTGAATACTGTGTGAATTTTAGGGGAGGCTATGAGGTGGCTAAGCTGTCACACTTTGGCAGATATAATATAGTTTTACACCGACATGAAGATTAGTCAAACATCATTACTGCCTAAAACATTTGCACAGAACCATATGAACTTTTGGCTGCAATTATATTAAATTATACAATAAATTTGACCTTAAAAGCTCACACTGACTATCTAGAGATACCAGTTCAGTTATCTGGTCATCTGGCTGAAATTGTAATTTGACTGTTTGTAGTTGTTTGTAATGTTTTTTTTAAGTATATCTGGTAACGCTTTACTTTAACTGCACCTTTATGATGCATTCATAATGCAAGCATAGAAGATTCATAAGTAACATGCATATTTTAACATACCTTAACAGCTTTACATACGTTAATAATAAATATTATATGAAAATAAAATAGTATAATCATATAATACACCCAAAACTGAAATATCATAAACCGAGGGATCCCTGTCTATATTTACACAAGTCTTGTTTCCATTTTACCCAAAACTGAACTTCCCTGAAGCTTATAAAATGTATTTTATTAATCTACTATGATAATAATCAATATCAGCAACTTGTTTTGTGTTTTACTCATCAAAAGTATTCAGTTGTTAGTAATTATAAGTTTTAAATTAAGAATCTTATATCAAGATAAACTTGGCTCAGCCATGTACCCCGATGGTGTAGTGCTGTATTAACTGGACAGGTCAGCTTTTTTTCCCTGGGTACAGAAAATGACTTACTGGAGCTTTCTTGTCAATTGGTTTTATGATGAACTTCTTGTCATTAAATGATATGTTCCTAATTTCACTCCACGGAAATCCAATTTTAGGAGTCAATCTGGAATAAGATTAAGCATTTATGCATCAGAATATAACAGTGTCATACCATAATATTTAACAAGTATTGCAATGTTTTGAAAATGTATTTTCCACAATAGCAAATTTTTCTGTAACACCTTTTCAGCAATCATACTGAAGGCCACCTTCATCATTTTTGCATTCATAAAACAACAAAATGATCTACATGAGGAAATAGATTTATATATTCACTTAATGACCTCTAAGGTACACGGCTTTGAATTACTATGAATTACTGTAAGACTGGTGATGTACATGAGTGCCAACATTTCAAAGTTCAAGCTTACTTGTCCTCCTTTTCATAAATGTTTAGTCCCAGGGCATCAACTCCCAACCACAAGTCTGTTCCTTTTTTGTTTTTAATGTCAAAGAAGTTGACGCCATACATCTCCAGGTCTTGAGCTATCTTCAAGTACTCGAGCATAGCATCCTCCCTGTTCGGGAAACATTATTAAGTCATGCAAGTATTCTTCAAGTAGATGCCATGCAGATGCAGCAATGTGAAGACAACAATCACTGTCATTAGTGATCTTCACAACTAATACGAATGTCCTAAATCATCCATCCATCCTGCATCTATCTGCTGTAACTGCTTGTCCAAGGTCACTGGGGGTCTGAAGTCTGTGCCAGAGGCTACAGGCGCAAGGCAGGGATCAACCACCCAGGATGGGGTATCAACCCATCACACACATACACACCTGCAGGCAATTTGGTAACTCCAATTAACCTCAGCAGGTTTCTGGACTGTGGGGGGAAACCAGAGCACCGGAAGGAAGCTCCACAACAAGGGAGAACATGCAAACCCTACAATCATGGAACCCTTGTCCCAGAGGTGTGAGACAGCAGTACTAACCACCAAGCCACTGACTCACCATATATACTAAATCAATTACACTAAAGGAATTATTGTGAGACACAGGGAATGGTCAGAACTCATCCAATACTGGACATGAGCAGGTAGAGAACAGCCTCCTTCTTCAGACCTACTTCAGCATTCCTCGGTGCTCCTCGTGCCACACCTGGATGCGTTCTTCCCATTGCTCTTTAGACAGCTTGTGTTGGTCCAGCACCCTGACCAAAGATGCACCATCATTGCCGTTAGGATTGTTCACTTGTCTGTTTACTTCTTAACGTTCCCCAAGTCAGTCAAAGAAGAATCAAACTCACAACCCTAGAGGCGTGTGGCTACAGTACTAATCACCGAGCATTAGTTAAGGATTAAGAGAATAAAGAATGAGCCTGTATGCACAAATAAGAACAAGGTACAGGCGAAAAGCGGCCGCTCACCTCTTGGGGACTAACAAGTCTGATGTTAAGTATCCGGGCTGGTGGATCTCTCCAGCAAAGTCACCATACTTGGTCTGCACCGAGTAGGACGCCAACAGCACGGCAGTCTCAGGAGGGCAGTAGATTTCATCGTTCAGAATTGCATCCCTCACTTGCAAGAAGAATTGCTTCTGGGTGATATTCTGGATGAGCTCTGCAGACACATCCTCTGGGAAGAACCTGGCCCGGAACCTGAACTGCATCGGGGTCTCTTTCTTAACATCTTGCGTGGAAAGCTGAGAGAAGCAGACCAGATGGGTAGGAATGATGATGCTGGCAGTCATAAAGCAGTAATGTGCTCCTAGCTATCTTTAGCTACCTTTATTTTCTGTATTCCCATTTTGGTAAAACACTGTCTATAGCACGTCATATAAGTCTTTATGTATCTATCTATCTATCTATCTAATGAACATGCATATATAGCACAAAACCATTCAAAATTATTTCAAAACCATTTTCCGTCAAGAATTCTTGGATGAAATTGAAGGTTACTGTACAAATTCAGGCATATTAACTACAGGTAAAAAATATATATATTTTTATTCTAAAAATAGTTAATAGGACTGACATTTAGAAAGAGCGTTAACAGAAAGAGTTTATAAAAAAAGGTTATTACTCTACTTTTTTATCGAGCCTCAGCCAGGTGAGGTATCCTTTACTGCTGAGATACTGGAGACCAAAATACCATTGTTCACGCAAACCAATAGTTCTCACAACCTGTGGTGGAAAAGAACAGCATATGAGCAGCAAAAACACCTTTTCTCTGTGCTGAAAGGTATGTGCCAAACTAAATATGACACTAAATTCATGAAAATTTAGTTTTATGGGAGCATAATCCTTAGTATTTTAGTGTAATTTAATCTGTAAATTAACAATATTCATTCAATACTTGTATTATTACAGTGGCTCTGTATTAATGAATGATCATTTGACTATACATGTTGTCTAGCAATTCGGATTATTTTCGGTGCCCTACAGCCTGTGTGGGTTTGCACAGTATCATGACTTTAGAAAATGATTTAGCGTAGTAACCCACCTGGTCAAAAAGCTGGTTCCCAGTGGTGTTGGAATGGATGAATAACTCCAGTTCAGAATCCATTGTGGTGACACGAATTTTAACCTGTAGAGAGACATTACATTGAAGTTAAAAACCAGACATGCCAAGAGATAAAAGCACTTTACTTTTTATTTAAAGCTGTAAGCTTTACTGTATACGTTTACTGTATACGTTTACGTTTACTGTATACGTAAAGCTGTAAGCTTTACTGTACAACGTTTTGTCCGATTATGCTGTATATATGACAAACACAGGGCAATGGTTTTAATATAACAACCATCTATCATCATCAACTATAAAGTCTCACCAAATGTTTATCTATCTAGGGCTCAGGAGAGCCTGGCAGCATAGAGTTAGGGGAACACTGTTACTCTCCAGTGCTTTAGACATTATTAAATAATGCAATTAGTCACACTTAGGAGTATTAAAACCAAATGCATATGCCCAACTTTGAAATGATTACTGAGTTAAATTAAAATTTTAAACAATGACAAGACTCACAGCCACTGTAGAAAAATGTTCGTAACACTGTTCTAATCAGTGAAGGGTTTCAGAATATATCAAAGAAAAATATTAGCATTTTCCATTGTTTTGTCATACAGGAGGCAAGATTAGATAACTGTAAATGTGACAGAATGTGGAAAATGTCACCTCTGTTTGACCTCCATTCTGGAGTTACTGTACGATATTTCATTTTTATCCTTGTGAGTAGCTGAGTAGGAATGGACTGAGGCAGGGGTGTCAGAAGCATTTTGAATGTGGGGGGGGGTGCACACTGGCGGGGTGAACTAACATTTTATGTTAAATGTGGGGGGGGTCCAAACAAATAATTATGAAATGTGAGGGGGACACGTCCCCCTCAGATTTAATGGCGGTGATGCCCATGGACTGAGGTGATGTGAAATGGATAGATAGTGTTACTCTCTAAATCTGAACACTGATATCCAATTCACCTCCTCAGAAATGAAGATTTTCACACTTTACAAACCGGTAGAAACTCTCAGTAATGTAATTATATTACATACATATTATTATTTGCTCAGGGAAAGCAAGGTTGTCTACAAGCTGAGGCATCAAATATTTTTCTGCTTTCAAAATCAACATGTACTACAACAGGTCTTGACCTACAGTAACATTTTAAAATGGTCTAATTCACATGCACTAAGGCACAAGTCACAAAGTCCAAAGAATATGTCCCAAGAGCTGTTGTAGCTCTTCATCAGAGAAAAGCTGAGTAACTCTGAGTAAGCTGTGAGGCGCGGCTGTTCATTCATTGGGGCAGACTCCATAAATATCCAACAGCCATATAAAATAATGTCAGGAGGAATAACGGAGCTGGGATATCCACAGAGGCCAAGGCACGTACTGTACTGTGAAAGTGACCTGGTACAGGCCATTGGTTACAGTCAACAAACTTGACATTCATTAAATTACTGTACATACCATGCACGCACAAGTTAGATGTGTTACCTGAAAACCACCAATTAGGTCAAGAAACCAGCAATGTCGACACCCATGAATGTAGTTAATCAGTACATTTTAGGGTGGTGGGCAAGTCTGAAGATCACTTCTCAATCGGAGGAAATTCGGATTAAGTTTGTTCTGGATATAGACTGTTAAGAAGTCAAAGAAAACGTTGCGAGGTATTGTGATGTTCATTACATTAATAAGAACAGCATACTTTAAATGTGCAACATTCAGTCAAGCTATTCACTTGGAAAAGTGTTTCCACATTATTTTATTGTATTTTTCAGAGAATGTTGTGCTTGACTAAGAGCTATTTTAAACAATTTTACAATTAAAAAATAGTTTAAATAACAGTTAGGTATTGCAAGAACTTCCGCTTTTCCGTGCCTTACTATTGACTGTCACTTGAAAAATATAGTTATAAGCCATCACTGAGCGTTCATATTTAACTTACTATAAAAATAGTTGATTATTGAGGAATTCCTTCTAACGCAGGTTTTGTAAATAAAAAAAACACAGTTTGATCGATGGTTGAGTTTGGAATTTGAGAATTGTAATATGGTATTCTGAAAATACTCTTATATAAATGAATCTTTGTAGAAGGTGCCCATAAAAAAGTTCTTACTTGTTTCGGCATTTTCAGTCCTTTCCAGGTACCGTAGCAAAGTGATTCCGAGTTTCAAGCGTCCCCTTCTAAGGACGTATTTCTGGGTTGTCCTCTGAAATCAAATAATACAAGCTCAAGCTCCGGTATGTGAATCCTGAAACCAAGTGGGAATTATTATATATTTATGTTCTAGTATGCGTTTTACCCAGTCCCTGGAGCGCAGTGTCCTGTAGTTAGGAATTACAAAAGTCCGCAAGCAACCAAGGTGAAAGTCGAGCTGTATAGTTAACAGGACCTACTATAAATCGCCCTTCCCCACCCTCCTGTGCAAATACTTACCTCAGCACCTCGTTAGTCGCGACCCTTGATCCGGTACAGAGGCGGACATTTCAGGTCCAGAAAGAAAAAGTCCAGACCAGGATTTTGTTCCAACCTACTAGTCGCGCCCAAAGAATCCCAGTCACATAGTACTCAGCTGCTTGGCTGAAACAAAATCCTGTTCAGGATTTTTACTTTCTGGACCTGAAATGTCCGTCTCTGGACCGGTGTGAATCGAAACTTAAGGTTTTCATGAGTGCAACCAATTCACATCTAGATGAACACCCTTACATCAAGAGGCAATTAAATGTAGGCAATCTTTGTATAACGGTTACATATAGGTTAACATGTAGCCTAAAGGCGTGGTTAATTTTTCTTTTTTCAACAACCAATTTTCCAGTTAATTCTGCGGTGATGGGGATGGAGAATTAGGAAGGTTACCAAAGTGCGCCCACATCAGCCGATCTTTGTACTGCAGGATGAAAACGAAGGTGAAAATGACATGCAAACTTAGCGTGTAAGCTAACCATACGGTGCCACGCTACGTGTGTTTACTCATTATTTAACAACGGATGGCTGGATGTGTATACACGTGTATGGAAGGACGTGAACGTACATCGAAATGCCATCTGAAATCCTCTTAGGCGACGTTAAAGCATTCAATAAATCCCAAACGTCAACATAGCATAATTGAACAAGGATTTCCTCATTTTTTCTTTGTGTGCTTTTCTTAGGCCTACTTATCAACATTGTAAAAGCCTGGCGCAAAGCCAAAGAAGGTTTACTGTATTTCACACCAGTGGACCATTTTACGCCGTGTTATTATTATTATTATTATTATTATTACTTTAGTTTCTTCTTTCAAAACTCATAGAAGTAAAAAGAAAATAACGCTGTATACATTTTTCCCGCTTATCTCTGTGTGTACATCAATGATTATAACCGGAATCAAAATGTTTTATTACGATCCTACATGCCAAGTTTGGGTTTTGCCTCTAGATGACACCCTTGCAGCAATCTAAATACCGTATGCGAATATGACAGTCCTGTTTAAAAGGGGTAAGAGGTGCAGGCAGGTGCTTCCTCTGCCGGCCCCTGGAGGATGGGCTCCCCCTTTGGGTCTGGTTAGGGTTAGGGCTTCCTCTGCCGGCCCCT
>JAODKM010000025.1:16405961-16432916 GCA_026780845.1 Petrocephalus sullivani
GGCTTTGAAGGTGAATAGGAGAACCTTAAAGTTAATTCTGAACTGTATAGGGAGCCAGTGGAGAGAGGCAAGTATCGTAGTAATGTGGGTGCGCTTTTTATCTCCTGTTAAAAGACGTACTGCAGCATTCTGTACAAGCTGCAGGTGGGAAAGGGAGGAATTATTAGTACAACAGTCAAGCCTTGATTAAATAAATGTATAGCTTTTTCTAAGTTTTCGAGTGACAGAAAGGGCTTAACTTTGGACAAAGCCTTAGCTGAAAGAAACTTGATTTAACTATAGACCTGATTTGTTTGTCCATTTTAAAATCCTTGTCGATTATCACACCCAAGTTCCTAGCAGAAGGCCTAACAAAAGGTTCCAAGCAATCCAAATTTAAGTTAAGTGGTTCATTGTTAGCGCTTGAACAAAAAACAATGACCTCTGTCTTACTTTCATTGAAATTCAAGAAATTCAAGGCCATACAGGCTTTTATTTCCTCCAGCAAAGGTCTTAATTGATTATTATTGGATCGCTGTATTGGGAAGTAAATTTGAGTGTCATCAGCATAACGTTGAAAGGAGACACCATGTTTTCTCAGAATTGAACCTAAAGGGAGAATGTACAGGGAAAAGAGTATAGGCCCCGGGATAGAGCCCTGGGGGACACCACAGTGGAGACGAGCTGGAGAGGAAGTACAGTCTCCGCAAAGGTTCTGTTGGAGAGATATGACCTGAACCAAACCAGTGGAATGCCTTTAATGTCCAGACTATGCTACAGGCATGAAATATGTACGCTATGGTCAACTGTATCAAAAGCTGCTGTGAGATCTAAAAAAACCTGAATGGCACAATCACCAGCATCAGTGGTTAATAAATGGTCATTGAAAACCTTTAAGAGAGCAGACTCAGTACTGGGGAGGGCTTTAACGCCTGATTAACAAGGTTCAATAATATTATTCAGGTCTAAGTAGGATTGTAATTGAAGGAGAACAATTTTTTCCAAGAGTTTAGACAGAAATGGAAGCTTAGAGTTAGGTCTAAAATTGAAGAGGACTGAGGTATCTAGATTATGTTTTTTGATTTGAGGTTGTACTAAAGCATGTTTAAACTGACTTGGGACAATCCCTGTGGCCAGACTACTGTTTATAATCAGTTAAACAATTTAGAAAGACCAAATGGCCTAATTCATTGAGATAACCCATATGACATAATGACAAAAGTTCAGTGCTCGGCAGATTCTTGCCTAGGGAGCCAGAATATCTCAGGCTGGCCTGGGAAGAAGGAACCAACCTCCAGCTACCAATGAAGACACATTTCTGTGGCTGGCATGACAGTCAGACTGGTTTCTCATCTACAGAATAAAGATTTTTGGCATTGGCTTTCCAAAATAATGTATTTTTTGACAGCAAGTATTTAAATGCTCAAATGCAAATACTGTCTGTAATAGGAAATTTTAATATTTGAATCTCAAGCTTAAATTTTTTTCTTGAACCAAAATGGCAATAATTGCATCAAAATACAGTTTTTACATATGAGAAACTTTATTGATCCCAGGGGGAAATTCTTGTATGGGGGAAATTCAGCTGTAAGCACAAACGAAAACAGGTGTAATGCAAAACAAGGAACAAAGTGACGTCATGAAGTCATCAAATGAAATTAAGGAGATAAAAAAGCAAGAATCTGATTTCATATCTCATACTGTGCCCTTCCACTCGGAACCAAGACTGTCTGGCAGCATTAAAACTCAATAGCTTCTGACAGATCGCAAGTACAAGGTCTAACACAGGAAACCGTATCTGTTTTTTCTGATAGCATCGTCGCAACAAGCAGGGAAATAAGATTCAAAGAAACTGTGGTCTGGTTTCCTCTTTTAAAAGCGGCTACGACGTTGTTGTTGAGCAGTGGCACATAGGTTTGGAAGAAATAGTGGGGTTGGCAGAGATGCGTAGGGACGGGGGGCATGTGAGTTGGGGATGGAGGAGTCTGGCTTATCTAGGTCACTGCAGGCATGCAGGCATACAGCAGTACTGTACGAAAGGTAGGCGCCGTGTGCATATTGCACCTTCAACCCACTCAGGTTTCAGAATGATTAGTCTGTGGCAGAGCTTGTTTCCTGACCTTTCCCTCACAAGTGGCGCTGGATCGATGGCAGGTCCCTGCGATTCTCACCTCGACGCGCAAATGTCAGAAAACAACGGCCGTCACCACCAAATTGGCGCAGGTAGGCGAGGTGCGTGTATAATGAACACAGTTCCCCTCCAGAATTTTGACAATAAAAACACAATTTATTGTAGTGAATGAAATAGGTGACATTGAAAAAAGAGACAAAAGACATATGTGATATACTATATACAAGTACAATTCCATAACATTTCCTTTATATAGCATATTAAAATAACTGGCAGCTTTTGTTTTCTTACATAGCTTCTGAGTGACTAGAAATGCACACACTTATATAACACACACAAACCCACATATAACACACACATATCTTACCCAGAAAAATGGATTATCATTTAAACATTTAAATCAGTACAAAAATTGTACAACTTTTGAACCTGTAACCTTACAGAAAGCTGGCATATTGCACTCATCCCCAAATAAGTACACGGTAGGCAGATAATGGCAGGTCACACGTAAGACTCCTTTGCTGACAGTATGGCCTCCATCAGGGGCTGGCTAATCCTGCGGCTCAGTTTCTTTTGGCTAGTGTCAGATACTGACTCTGACATGGCCCTTTGGCGGAAATGTCCCAAAGGGACTTCTTCGGCGGTTCCCTCGTAGGAGAACTTCTCTGATAGCAAGTCTTTGGTCGTTGACTCAAGGCTGAGTCTTCGGTTCGCAAACAGATTGCGAGCATCCTGAACAGTCTTTGGATGGACCTGCAGGAGAGCGGTGCTGTTGATGGCTTGCTCATATGATGGGGGATGACTGGGAATCCTGCTATCCACCAGCTTGAAGACCTCTGTGGTGGACATGGACCGTTGTCTTGGCTTAGGAGACGGTTCAGTCTGTTCTGTATTGCTCTCGGCTTCATGCTGCACAGCTTCAGACTGGATCAGAGCCTCTGACTGGGTCTCTACCTTCTTTAGACTCCACCTGTTTTTGAACTTTGGATTTTTGGGTTTTTCTATCCTCATGGAGACGGAGCGTCTCTTTCCCACTTTGGCGTGATTCTTCGGCTCCTCGCGGCGTACGGTGGAGTGAGACCGGCGACTGAGGTTATACCTTGTGCTACTCTTGGTGCTGGTAATAGCATCATCAGAAAGGCTGGAGGAGGCACTTTCCAGGGAGCAGGAGGAGGAGTATGAGCTGTCTATGTGGTTAGCAGTTTGCTTCTTGGAGTTCCGTTTCAGCAAGAACGAGGTTTCTGAGCTCTGCTTCTTCAGTAGCTGGCTGACCGAGCGTTCCTTCTTCAAGTCATCGTGGCTCCTAGCCACCATGAGGTGGGCCTTCCTGCCAGCGAGCGCGTAGATGATGGGCTCTGAGCATCTCCTGTCGAAAGGAGGCGATATGCGCAATGCGCCATTCGTCAAGCTGGAGTCGGCGTCCACGTTTAGCCGGTTCCGTTCATTATGATGTGCAATGCTGAGCTGGCCCTCCACGCTGCCCCCTAGGTCACAGTCAGTATCGGGATCGTTGCTCTCATAAGCCAAGTCTTGCTGGTGCGAGAAAGAATCTGAAAACGAAAAGAGTTCATTGGTTTGGATAATATAGCCACATCCTGCAGAGTTTAATCTGTGCACTCTACAAAGTCATTTAACGCTAGAACATCAGGCTGGCAGACAGACAAACAGACTGACAGAGAGAGGCTTAACTGATCCCAAAGGAAATTGTTTTGCAGAGTTTCACAGACAATTTCAGGAGGTACCATGAATACATGACATATGTATAGTATGGAATCAAAATGGAATAAAAAAAAACAAACATCGGTGTACCTGAGTTATCAGAAAGTTCTTCATCGCCAGGGTCTCCTAGAAGAGTCAGAATGTTTTCTCCAAATATTCTGCAACAGTCTTCAATCAGGAATTGGGTAAGGGACGTCACCTACACAAAAACCAGATGGAGCTATATTACATGACTCTTCATCGGTATTTTGTTAAAACACACTGGAATCGCTTTCATATATGGGTACTGTGTGTTACTCTGACAGTCCTCACCTTCTCAACCATATCCACACCATCCCACTGCAGCAAATTGGGTGATATACAGACTGCCAGGTTCTTGGCATCCATTTTATTCATGATGGAGTTCCTACTGATGTGAGCGAGGACACACAGCAGATACTGCAGTAGCATGGCGTTGGACTTTGGAAGACAGTCATGGACCCTGAAAAAACAAATGAAAAATATATAGTGCTGCTACTATAAATTCTCATTTATATATATATGTATAGGACTACACATGTTTGTATGTATGTATAAGACTTTTATTTACCAGTCGTAGAACACACATCTAGAGTCTCATTTTACAGAAAGCTTAAAAAAGTTATCTTTCAGAGGAGACCCAGTACTATTCATCTGTTAAGTAGAGACTTACAGCTTAAACTGTCTGCACCGTTCTTCAGCGTCCTCGATCTCCAGAGCCGCCATCCAGTCTTGGGAGTAATCGGCGACTAGCAGTCCTCCAGGGATATGTCTCAGGAAATCCTGAAATCATTCAACAGAGAATGTCTTGAGCAACACTGTTCATTTTAACTACTTTTTCACTCCCATGTCCTTTAAACTGTGTATCTAACTAATGGAACCCTCTACACATATGTCACATCTCCTATATAAGCTATAATAAGCCATTCCGAACATGTCTTTGTTTCTCCAGCCTTATCCTCCTGGGATCAATAAAGTTTTATCTCATCTTACCCATCAGGTATTGGATAATGCTTCTCTCTGACACCCGTGATACTGACATTTTTGAAAATATAATTTTTATTTTAAAGACCTGGGATTTCCTGCTTTTTTGTATAAATATGCAACATGTATGTGACCTCAGTGCAGCACTGCTTCTACCTTTAACAGGGCAGCTAGCAAAGGGGGCTGCTCCACCTCCATGTCCACATCCAGCCCTTTCTCCAGCTGTTCTTTGACCTCCCTCAGCCTTTTGGCGCTGCCAGCCTTGCGGAATACTCCCTCAGAAGAGCGACCTTTCTTCAACAGCAACATCAGAATGTCCTGTAAAGGACAGGAGGAGAAAACATCCTGTCAGTCACAGCATCTGCCATAGAAGGAGGCTTTTATCTTCATGAATCAAATGAAGGGAAATAAGAGGAGCTTTTGAAGCACATCACACGCATCTTATGAAATTTGAACCGCGGGATCTTTGTCTGTTTTCCGCAGCCAAACAATCTATGGATGACTGCTCCGCCCGCCACATTCCCAAACTTGAGACGTCTAAAGAGATGACCTACTTTGATGGCTTTGGGAGGACTTCCGTCTTCATCACAGATAACAGAAAGTGGCTTTCCAAAGAGTAAGGTCTCGGACTTGGAGCAATCGTAAGTCTCAGATTGCGAGTCTCTGTTCTTTTGAATTTGCTGAAACAGCCTCCTCCGCCTGTTAACGCCATTTCCTGTGTAAGGAAGACACGAGTAAATGTCATACTTATTGTGTGACGGATGCACACGTGCATGAATACATCACGACATTTCTAATGCTGGTCTAATCAGTGTTAAAACAACATACGGAACTTTTCAGTATTCAGTTTCCTATGTTGAGGAAAAATTAAATTCAAAATAGAAAGTAAGTGCTGTTACTCACCAGTAGCCTGGTCTGGCTCTTTTTCCACCACAGAGAAATATTTCCTTACATTGCCCTGGAAATAAATGTAATTATATTAGATAGTGGAACAAAAGCTCAGTGCACAGGTATGCTTCATTCGGAGGAAGTATCAGTCAGATCTACATGCTACCCGCAGGACAGGAATTCATAAAAAAAAAATGACAATCTTCTAAAGTCTTCCTACCACAAATATGCAGTTACGACCTGCCATCCACCAGCTAACTAAGGGCACGCGTTCAAAATGAATAATCTCCTCTCATTGACTCACTTGTAACGTGCATATGTGAAAGTGTGCAAATGGTCAAAAATTGTGAAACGGTAGCGAAGTGCTTACGTTTGAAGGCAAGTCGACGCTTGAGTCCATGCTGCCTTCAGTTAGTGTTTTAGCCTGATGGGGAAACACAGATGTGTCAGTAAACATGCATTTAATGCATTACAGGCCGTCAGAGGAGTGGAATCTGTGCTGTGATTGGTGAGGTGGCGTGGAATGAACTTACCACTGTGTAGCCGACCAGCACTTTCATTAGTACACTTGGTGATGACTGGGGAATCGCGTTCTGTTCTTCTCTTGCACTAAAGTGAGAAAACCACTTTCAGTTACCCGATTCCACATCCCCTACTTCACCGTGGCAGCTACATGTATGATATTTTGTATATATATTTACATTTGTTTTAGAGAGCAGACACTTTTCGTCCACAGCAACGTACAAGTGAGGCAAACGGCACACAATAAACATATTGCTGTCAGGGAGTATACTAGGCATAAGTGTAGCTAGGCTGAGCTTCCAATAAATGCCCAGGTAGACGTGTAAGCGGTGCTGGAGTAGGAGCGAACAGCATCTTCCGAAAACAAAACACAAAACACTGAAGAGACAACTATTCAAATCAGCAGAAAGTGCAACAGGAACGAGGACTGCCGTATGCTGGTAGGGGTGTTCTTGGAACAGATGTGTGATGATACGTTTTAAGTCGATAATGAAGCACACAGAGATAATGGATAATGTTCAGAAATTCAACCCAAGCCTCATAATCTAAAGGGTCTAGGTTCACTAGCCAGAAGGGGTCCCTGCTGATGTACCACTGAGCAAAGTGCTTAATCTGATCACCCCTCCGGGACCCATACCGGTCCACTTTTTTGCTCCCTCCCAACCAGATTGGGAAATACTGTTAGAGGGACATGTCTACCTCTATAGACACATACAGTCTGCCCGTTCGGGTATAAAAACCTCAGGTAGGCAGCTGCACATGAAACACAGACGGAGAGTGGGAATCTGTGTGAGCAAACACCACCCCGGGGGTGTCAGTCTCTCTGTTTGAATCAGCTCAAACAAAAAATATTTTTTTCATTGTATCGCAATAAGCAATCATGAAACTATTATGCAAATTGATGCACCTCAAGCACCATATGATTGCACTTCTGTCTACGAATATATGAAACGATACATGTACTGCTGATTCGAACTGCAGTTCTCACGCTGAATAGTTTAAAGGATATTAAAATATATATTTTGAAATGTTACAAGTAAAAAGAATTATCAACATACTTCAATATATTAAAGTTAGGCCAGTGTACCTCAGTTACCTATACATATCTAAGCATTTTGAACGTAACCTATAAGTGCTACTCTTATTTTCATTTAATATATATATATATATATATATATACACACACACACACGATCAAAATGATATTTATTGTATTTGTACAGTGACAATAAAACCTTATTTTTCCAAATCAAAGATCTTCCCTCTAGCTAATCTGAAATTAATAGGCCTATACAGACACACAATATAATAAAAGGGGTTAGTTAACCATGAGCATGAGACTTACCTGTGATAGGTATCTAACCAGCTTCCCTTTGCCTGCGCTTGGGCTACAAGCAGATTAGTAGCATGGTGTGAGTTACCGACCCCAGCGAAGACAGAAGGAGAGTGCTGGCTGGCGCACACCCACATATGCTTAATATAGACAGGAAGCGCTCCGACGGTAATGGGCAGAGGAAGTCGCATCACGGGCTGAGCGCACCACATACTTCCTCTTACCTTAAAGAGTGGCGGACGGATCGATGTGTGGAAACTGAAGTGTGACGTGTCAGTCTACGCGGCGAGGAGCTTATTTTAGAGCCTATGGGTGGAACAGTGACTTTTAAAGAAAACGAACTTTGGGTATTTTATTATGCACTTATCTGACATTATTCTCGGCCCGTGTTTATGGAAAAAAAGGCAAACACCAGAAAGGATCCATCTTGGGCGACGTCGTGCAGTTCTTAATCAGTGTTTTTTTCAGAAAGCAAGTAGGAAAACAATGTTCGAGTGTTTTGGACCAAGATATAACAAAATATACAGTACATCTGAAAAGCCTTAGGCAGCCAAAGAAAATGATGTTTAAATTATATGTACATTAGTGGAAAACGATGCTTGTCAAAGTATGTTAGCGTCGCAATTTCAAAACTTCTGCTAAAGTCGCCACAGTCTTTGCAGTAACTATCCAATAAAGTCAAGTATTCTTGACGGGGCCACGAGCACACCTCGTATAGCTAATCAAAACGCTTTCTTAATAATTAAGTGAATGAGCTGATGGCGAAATGTAATAAATATCTGGAATGGCTGAGGTGCCTCTGAGGAGAGTTTGGGGAAATGAAGCGATATCAACAGCGTTATCTTTTGAGTTCTTTTATTTCTATTTAGCCCCTGACTCTGCATACTCACAGGTTACACTCAAAGTTGAAAGAGAAAAACAAAACTAAACAAAAAAAGACCCACGCGATCCGAGTATGTGCCGTGGTCTTGTGACGTCATCAGCCCCCGTCGCAGAGTGTCGGATTACCGCCACGGCACCTTAAACCGCGGGTCTTCCGCCAACACCGGTGTTACAGCGTCATAGCTCTAGGTTTAATGAGCCGATTCACATCACAATTCAGGAACTGAAGCTGCGGACACTTCCTACTCACGGGGTGGGGGGGGGGGCATGTGGCCGAGGCATGGATCATAAAAGTGAGCATTTAACCCAAATAATGAAAACAACAGTCAGTCAGCCTCTCGCCGTCAACTGATTCAGATTCACAAATTCCCAAGGACTGAAATTAGCTTTTTTTCTGTGATCACATGGCAGGCAATTTTGATTGATATCGGTCAGCCACTGAAATTCAATGGAAGTGACCCTGCTTTAAATCTTTCTGGACAGCCGGAAAGCCTATCGGCAATCAGGCGAAGCTCCTACTCACTAAAGACACACACCGGCCCCGAAACACACAAAACAGAGCCAAAGGCACATGGCATTCAACAGAAAAATTGTGTTATTCTCAAAATTGAAGCTGAGCCAAGACGAGACCCCTGTCCTTTATTAACACGCCTTAGAAATATCTGCTGTATGGTGATGTGGAAAAAAATACAAGTATGCAAACAATTTTAAAAACATTAATATTTTGGACAAGCAGCTGGATATTTCAGCAAAAATCCCCCACAGCTCTCATTACATGACTCACTTGATGAAAGAAAAAAACATCAGTTATAAAAACAGTGCCTTCTACAGAATTAAGGACACCCACAAGCTGGCATCTCTATCACTGATTGAGAATTTAAACTTAAAAACACACCCGATGAGGCAGTTTCATACACGGTTAATATAAAAAAAATGCACATTGCCCAGAAAAAAGCAGAACGGCGAGAAAATCACCACGGCTCATTTGCATGTGGCAGGGCCAATGAGGGCTGCCGACCACCACGATAAAAATAACGATATGAACGAAAGTGAGAGCTGTGACTCAAATGATACTGTAACTGGGAACTTATTTGTTAATGCCTGAAAAAAAAAAAAAGATCGAGGATCGAGATTGCCAGGCATCATTTATGTGCTAGCTTAGTGCACTATGAAGACTGGTTGTACGTGATATCGTGCGTTCATCTTTTGAGTCGTTTTGAAAACACAAAAATTAAAGATACCCGTTAAATGTATTTGTCATCCTTCAATCCATGTACATTTCTGTAAACCTCCCACAGAAAAGAAATAATAAGGTTGTTTTTCATTACCGTCACTGTTTTTGAGAGCGCGGAATAGGGAGGAGATTTCTGTAGTAGCAGTGTATTTATTTACAATTACCTTACTTGGTACCCATAATGCACCAGTTGTGATGTCAGAGGTCAGAATCTAGAATTTTCCTCTCATAAACATAAAAAAAGAACACAGAATTGTAGTGTACTAAAATACAGTAAACATTTGTACCATAGCAAATCAGACATTTCACAAATGCTATAAAATTAGGTAGGTAAAAATGACAATGTGCAGCTGGAAACTACACATCTTAGAGTTAAGAATTATACCACAATACGAATGGAAAGACAGTTCCTTTAAACAACCGTTTCTCAAATTCAGATCGATTCATTTACTCAGCTGAGATGGGAATCCATGTTGCTGTGTTTCCCAACCCGGTCCTCAGGGACCCACAGATGGTCCATGTTTTTGCTCCCTCCCAGCTCCCTGCCAGACATGTTTGGACTGTCTGTGGGTCCCCTACCAAAAATCCATTAACACCTAACATTACAATGAGTTTCCAATCAAATCTGACAAGAGCACCCACCACTGACCTCCTTCATAAATACACCAAATAAATTAAACAATAACATACCCAGAAGCCACCATGTTCTGGTACTGGCAGTTGGGACACTGGTGGAGATCAGATGATCGATGAAGCCTAACGCACATCGCTGCTCTTGACACCATGTTTACACCAGGTTTCAGTCTGAGGTAATGATTCGTCAATTCAAGCTCTGCTTTCCCAAAATGAAACAGGATAAACAGACTTAAAAGGTTATGTAAGCAACCTTTTGCTTTCGAAGGAAAGTCTCTGGAGGTCCAAATGCAAACAGGACCAGGTCAACTACATCACGGGGACCAAAACTCTTAATACCTAAATATGCAAAGCCATTTTAACTCTGTGAAAGAACAAGTTTTTAACATATGACTGATTGTCACACTGTTGAAGATGGAACCAAATATTTGCATCATGATGTATAAAAGTGAGTTTATTTAATGCCACATGGAACTGATTATTTTAAAACTCATCTTTGACGCTGAAACTGGGCTGATCTTCAGGCTGAAAGTCTTTGTTCGGACTGCCGTCTTCGTTCAAGATGCGTCTGGCTGTGTAGCCCACAATTGGGTATTTCGCTTTGTACGTGTCCTTAAATATGCTGTCCAGTGACTGCAACTCTTCATCACTTAATCCAGTCTGTTAGGTACAAAAGTTCCAAAGTTACCTCACAATTCAGGATACGGGAGCAGAGCCCCTCCTGGGACTGAAACTAGCAGCCTTCAGGTTCAAATGTGTATTTATCCCCATCTTCCGGCACTACTTCTCTCCTTTCCTGATAATTTGACCCAGTTGGTACCCAGTTGGTACATTCTACGCCAGCTTAAAGTTAAAATTGAGATTGAAAAAGAAGCGGTCCGAGCGTAGCACCTACATTCATAGTATGCAAACTATCACCCATTAATCACTAATCTTCCACCTGGACAGGGTCACAGGGAGGCTCAAAGCTAAATTTTGGCAGCACAGGGTACAAGGCTTAGCCAGTTAAGCCTGTGGCTGTGATAGTGGTTAATGGCAAATATCACTGGAGCATTTCATTTTAATGGTAGAGTTATGTCTTCGTGCCAGTCCAGTGTAAAGCACATACACACAAACGCTGGAGGCAAATCAGGAGCACCAACTAGCCTAACTGCATGTTTTTGGGCTGTAGGAGGAGACGGGTGGGGAAAACTTCAAACAGCATAGATACAAAAAGAATGTGGATAGAAACATACGTGCTCAAAAGCAGGATGCATATTAAACGCAGTCAGCTATTTCGGCAGATGGGTGCCTTTACTTACTGTGTCATGCGTTAAGTCTTCAGGGTCCAGAGACATTTTTGCAACAGCTCTTGTGCAATCCTTCCCTGCCAATGCATTGTATGGTGCCCCTTTCCCATAAAAGTCTGCAAATCAAGGAAATGAAATGTTTCACCAACAATGGCGAGTTTAAAAAGGCAGTCAGCACTGTTAAGGAAAACGTGAACTTAAATATTTTTCAAGTACCAGAATTAATACCTTTTGTATTATTCAAAATCAGCATGCATGATACAATACAAGAGGTGCTGTATTGATACATTAACCACTAGGGCTGCAACAATTCATAGAGTAACTCAAATAACTCGATTTAAAAAAATCCTAGATGCAAATTATTTGCTGTACCGATAGGGTAGCGACAAGGTTGTACAGATCGGGTAAGAGGGAGGCCGTACAGATCAGGTACAGAGCTGTACAGAGCAGTTTAACCAATAAAACCAATGAGTTGTTCATTTTAAGAGACCCGTCTTTTTTCTCTATTGAATAATTACCATTGCACTTTAATAAGCCAAAAGTATTTCTTATCCGATTACTTGATTATTCGATGGAATAAAAGGTGAATGTGATTAATTGTCATTGTTGACACACCACAGCACACAGTGCGCAACTACGAAACGTCTCCTCTGCTTTTAACCCAAGTGACATCGTGACACAGCAGGGGGCAGCTATTTGATTGCCCGGGGAGCAGTAATCGATAGAATACTCGATTACTAGAAAAATAAACAGCTGCAGTCCTACCACCAGGAGTGTCGTAAAGGGGCGAAAGGGTTAAGACTAAAATATTTTGAACATAATTGAATTGGTCTGGGTTGGATGTGTTCTCCTGGGGTCCAAAATCTCTGGCTGTTGCTTCTTTTCCTGCTCAAAAGGCAAGCAAATCCCCAAAACATAGTGTATATAAAGTTATAAATATAAATTCACGTACCCTTCCCTTTTGTTACATCAAAAACCACTCCTTTCACTGCCAAATAGATGGGAATCCCTTCCTGCAAAATAAAAGATAAAGCTATGGTGGATTTCACACAGACCTGCTATATAAATCATATTTGCACCCACAACACAACATACAGTTTTAGCAAAATTACTTCAAGCAGGATCGATCGCGTCCCTTTTGTTTTAACGGCTCGCCGTCCATTGTAAACAAAAATACACTATCAGTATAGACTATACTGATTCTTCCGCCGATTTGGGGTCGGTTTTGAAAGAAAAATAAAACTATCACATTGTGCACGGAGTTTTAAGGCACGGGAAAGTACTGGACTCGTTACATTGTACTGTCATCGCTAACCTCCAGGCCGCTGTAACTTTGTAGATCCTCATCAGTGAACAATCGGACGGCTTTGCTGGCGGCTTTCGGCTTTAATGTAACCTCGTCCGCATGGCACAGCAGAGCCTCCAGAAACACCAGTGCAAGGGTTTTCCACGGGGCTGCCATTGCGGAAAGTGTATAGCGACGATCAGCCGTCAACTTCCTGCTTTTTGCAGACGTAGCTCCCGAATTATACATGCACACCCGTAATTAATAACAAACCACCTCCTAAAGGAAATTCGCAGGAGGACAGGGTGGCTTTAGAAAAGTAAATCCACAACAACGACTATAATAAGAAAACTTTATAGGGTGATCACTGTTTGTGAGTTTTAATACGGTTGTAAAGGTCACGTGAGCGCTCATTCATGAGGATCCTCCGCGCGAGACAGCACGCGTCCTCCTACGTCAAAAGCACTGCTGTCCCTTATCAGTATGTGCAGGGTTTAAAGAAATGCAAGCGCTCCTAAATGCATAGTTCACTGCATTTGCATAGCCTCAGAGGTCACACGAAACATTTCCTTCCATGCAATCCGGTATTAGCCTTTAAATAAAAATATCAGTGTTATAATACAATTCTCAAAATGCGTGCACCTTAATGTGTTTAAAAGTCACTGGCAGCTGTTTTCCCTCGCCACCCAAGCAAAAACAAGGGACCTGTCGCTGCACGTTGATTGCGAAAGGGTTGTGTTGAAGGCACGTTTCAGTCTGGAGGTACATGTACTCATCTGTATGGAAGTTAGGGAGGCGGACTTGGGACGAAAATGTGATGTCAGCGCCGGTGGGCACGGCGGGCTGTGCAATGCGACGCCGGCTGATCTGCTGTCCCGATATCTCTGCTGCATGGAGCGTTTCCTGAGCATTAAGTCTCATTTTTAATGGTCCTCAAATGAGCAGCAGGAAAGCGGGTGCGCTTTAGCAGTCCATGGTGACCAGCCGATCGTCGGGATGACGAGGGAGAACTGCCGGACGTACCAAAAAGTAAGTTCTGTGACTTGACTGTTAGCTGTCTAATCGTTATATCCTGCATTTACCCACGGACAATTTAAAAAAAGCATATATGTTCAGTGTTCTAAACACGGTGAGCTGCGTTTCGGTGTTTACCGGTTAGAAGTATCAAGGATCAGATTAAGGAAAAATATGTGAGCAAAAAGTGAACAAACGGTGGATGATTTTTAATGCGACACCAGGTCATGTGATCCGTCCCTGGGCAGCTTTGGAATTCTTAATTCATACTTACTCTGCTTGTCTTAAAAACGTATGTGTTTTCAAAATAAACAGCGATTTACAATTGGACGGGAAAACATAACATGTCCTCTTACCGATATGGTTTTCACATCCTATAGTCACAGGGCAAAAAGCACAAGATGCTTTAAGATGTATACTTGTAGCCTACTACGTGTGTTAAATGTCTCCGGTCTGCCTATGACAGGATGTCAAGTGGATGTAGGCATTTTCCTGCCCTGTCATTTTGGCAAATTGTATAACAATGGCGCTATTATGCACATAATATTAAAGCATTATTATTATTATTATTATTATTATTAGTAGTAGTAGTAGTAGTAGTAGTAGTAGTGACTACTAGTGACCAGCTACGTGGTGACAGCTAATGTTCTAGTTAGTTTTTACAGTAATCTTCATGTTTCAAACTGTTCTGGAGAACATCCCCCCAGACGCTGCTGGAATACATACAGTAACGCAAATAAATGCTAAATATTTTTGTGAGCCTTCAGCTTGTCTCTTCTACAGTTCAGCGATGATGCTCAGCAGTGTCCAAGTGTTGGCCGAGAGGACAGCAAGAGTGACCAGTGTCCTGATGATGCCGACGAGGGCGAGTTACCAGGTGGGTGTCACATGACAGATGGCAGTTGCGGCGGATTGAGCTGAGAGACTAAAGTGGCTCAGTTGACTCAAGTGGTAGAAATGAGGCTTGGCAAATGTGTACCGTGGATCTGCAGGCGTGGAGGACGACACGGGGAGCATCTCGATAGGGTTCAACAAGGCCTGTCTGAAGAACGTCTTCACCGTCCTTCTTATTCTGATATACATCCTGCTGACAGCCGTGGCCCTCTTCCTCGCATACCAGACCATCTCTGACTTCAGGGAGAAGCTCAGCCACCCGGTGATGTCCGTGACGTTCAAAGAAGTAGACGAGTACGAGGCCGTAGGTGGGTGATTGCGGTGTGGAGCGTGCGGCTGGTTGAAGGAGATGATCTCCAGACTTCTGAACACGCTGCTAATCTGTGGACTCCTGCAGGCCGCGGTTGGACGGCTGCTTCTCCTGCACCGCAGCACGACTGTCCTGCTACGCGCTGAGCGAGTGACCGCATGCTGTTTTTTGTCTCTGAGAAGGTATCGCCTTGTATCTGGGGAAGGCTGCATTCCTGAGCTGCCAGCACCATCAGCATGGTCACATCCCTACTCTGCTGTCACCAGGGAACCCCAAGGAAGGAGGCTGCGTGACAGAAATGGTCTCCTACAGGGATCCTTACTCCAACAACACCAGGGTAATCTGCAGCAAGCCTTAAAATAACATTGACACATCGGTGTCCCTCTTAAAATCCCTAAATGTCTTATTCTTTTACATAATTTACTTTAGGTCTAAACTATTGACTTTTCTTTTCAAACAGAAGTAACCACATGTATGTGTTGTCCAATTAGATTTCATATTAGCATACACACAAAGATCCTCCATCCAAGGTTTACCACAGCCTTGGACCCTGTGCGACTTGAGATTGCCCCCCTGCAAGGCTGACCAGTGATTGGAAGAAAGAGAAATGGACAGACATACTTGCGCACAGAGTTCTTTCTTTACGTTATTGATTAGCTATCGGGTTTTTAATATAACAGTCTCTCTTGGTCCCGAAAGGAAGTGACCGTGGTTCAGGGGCCGACCGACATCAGGAACCGTGAGCTGGTTTTCCTGCAGTTTAGCCAGAATGAAACGGAAGAAGACTTCAGCTCCATCAGCTACATGCTCTTCTACAAATTCGCTGACTTGACTGCAAGGTATAAAATGCCAAAGCAAAATGTTACGACGTGCAAAATAAGTTGAACACGTCATACGTTTCTGCTTTTGTTGCGGGCTGTATGATTTTGATTAATTGAAGTCTTGATGCCATAGTGCTGTCCATTGCCTCCAGTTCAGATAAAGCAGAGTTTATGAAAGAATGTGAGAAGAACTACTCCTTGTGGACCTTCTCGGGGGGCTTTCGGACATGGGTCAAGATGTCTTTGATTAGGACGTCCGGGAGAGGAAAGGAATCCATTGAATTCCGGCAAGAGGTAATGGCCTTTCGCTTTGGGGAACCGGATTCTGGTTTTAATGGTGAGGCCTTTCCTATTTTAGCTGTACTGTTTTATCTTCTACTCCAAGCTGTTGAGTGTTTTCTGCAAGCGTAATAGGTTTTTATGCTATAATTTATTTTTAACACATGCTGCTCACCTTTAACCCCTAAGACTATCTGCAGCTTCCTCTCTGCAAGGGAAAATGCATAGAGATATATCCTGCAACAGCATCCTGTCGACTCTCATGCTTCGTCGCCCCTGGTATTACATTGCATTCTCAGATTTAAGCAGAAATGTGAAGGATAACTTAACACTGTTTTTAGCAGAATTTGGAAGAGAGAGAACTCGGCACTCTGTTTAACAAACCCAAATGACTGAGATATATCATCATCTGTTGTGTTTGCCTTTCTGATTGCTGTTTACAAAAGTGTTAACTTGTTTGCATCCTACAGTCCAGTGTGGTAAAGTACAATGACAAAAGGCCGGAGTCGGAGAGGAGCAATGAGCTGTTTTTTGTTGTTTTCGAGTGGCGTGATGTGTTCATCCAGGAAGTCAGGGACGTAAGTCGACATTCAATTTGTTTTTTCATTGATATGGGAAAACGGCATCGGTTTTCGTTTTTTATTTTGTCCCAACTAAACCACCCAAACTGCTCGACAGATTGTGACGGCGAATGCTTGGAATAGCGTGGCGATCCTGTGCGGCGTCTTCATGGCCCTCTTCAAGGTGGCAAATTTCGCCAAGCTCAGCGTCAAGTGGATTATGAGAATCCGCAAAGCGCACCTGAGGCGTAAAGCCAAGGAAATGACTCCGGTCACCTGAAGGTCCTTATAGAGGCGCTGCAGAAAGGTCACAGTCTTATCAGTGCACCCAAACATGATTACTGGCATATCAGCCTCTTTCAGATCATTGATAAGTTGATATTGAGTCAACCAGCAGTGTACAGCAGAGATATAGATCAAAGTCAGATTTCTGAAGGTCCTTTTTTATAGAATGTGAAGGAGTGCTGGTGTGTTGTGCAGTTTTGGTTAGCGAAAATCAATTTAAAAATATAATACATCTACTATTCATCTGAGTGTGACAGTATTAAGTCCTGTCGTTCCTGAATGACTTGCCTAATTCATCACCTGAGAATTTTAACAATTATGTGTATATATTGATGTTTCCTGATTGTTTTCTATTGCCATGTACAATAGAGGCTTATTTGAGGTCTTCATGGCATCATAGCCGTTCCTCTTAGGGAGTCTTACTTTGCAGGGACCTTGACTGTTATTCATCTACGTCAGGGGTGGCCAGGCTTATCCGCAAAGGGCCGGTGTGTGTGCAGGTTTTTGGGATAGCCTTTAGATCAGCTGTTCAAACCCAGGTGTGAGGACTCTTCAGCCAGTCAGTCCTCTAACTAGTAGCCTAATCAGGGAGTTGCAGCAGAAACCCAGACATTCAGAGGCCCTCTCTGGCCAACTCTGATCTACACGATCCATGGGAATCTCACTGATCACTGCACCTGAATATAAAAGCTGCTGTCATCTCTGCACTCCGAACCACAATTATGTTGTGCTACAGTATTAACCCAGTTGTGTAAAGTTGTTGACAAAGTTGCTATTATGGGACGCAAGATAGATTCAACCGCAGAAATGAAGAGAGTTTGAAGTTTCTAATGTAGCTTCCAAAGACCATGTGGCAGAATCAAATCCAGCTAGGAGAAGGTCAGATAAGGGGAAAATGAAAGTTCTTTCACAACATGAACTCTCCCTCATTAAGAGAGTGCAGACGAAAAAGCCTTTAGCCAACAGAAAAATAGATATTTGACAAGGCTATTGCCTGCAGTGTATCAGTACTCTGCTACCTTGGAAAATGTCCAGAAGTCAGATATTCAACCCTTGTAGAAGGGCAGCGAGAATGTAAAATGGAAATGGACCCAGAAATGCTTGTAGTTCAGCCAAGCAGCTGTTGAAGGACCTGATGAATGGAACAAGGGAAGGGTCAGAAATGAAAGACCCGGTCCTCTCAGACAGACATGCCAGCAAGGAGGTGGTGTGATGCTTTGGGTTAGAGGTGAGCTGGCTGCTCCTGAGTTCTTGAAGGTATAAAGTCGACTGCAAAATGAAGCTTTTGGCACTGAGGCCAAAGATGAATGTCATGCACGATGAGGGTCACATACTGCCAAGAAGACAGAAAAAACCTTGGTGAAAGTAAGCTTTAAATATTGCCAACTAATGGAGTGGCCAGCATCTTGGTCCAATTTCAGTCCTTTAGAAAATCAGTAGAGCATCATTAGCATCATGACCACTTATTTGTAATATAAATAAGGCACAATTGCCACCATTGTTCCTAGTATATACACATAGATTTTTGCGATACTGGATAGTTCATGATTTGCATAATAGCATTCTGTATAGTACAAAGAAATTCTAGCAGCTTGTAGCCAATTCAGTCTTTGAAAAGCAGTACTAGGAGTTACATTTTTATTGAAAATTATGCATTTGTTTTGTTACAATAAATTGTTTAACATTTTTTAGACTAGCTGTTTAAAAGGAGTGTATTTACAGTGTGTGTGTTTTCAAATGAACGTGTAATTGCAATTTTTAAGTAAAACACTGGAACTTGTCCTAAACCATGCATGTTTTGTTGGCGTCCTTGTTTCTTTGTTTACTGTGTGGTGGTCGACCATCGTCACAGGAGGATGAGACAGCAGATGGGACCGGTTTGGTTGTTCTCTGACCTCCTGTGGCCGTTTTCTTTGATGTGGGTCCATTGTGCAATTGCCAGTTGGGGATCGATACCAGTGCCAGTGAGCTAGTGCAGCAGGTCCGGACTTCTGCGGTATTTGACTGGAAAACTTGACCACGGAAGTGGCAGTTATATCTTCAGAAAAAGTCCTGTAAATCCCCTTTTAGTTTTCATTTCACCTGTTGTGGTCAAACGAAGTACCAGATAAGCTGATATGCGAAATGGCTCAATGACTGCAAAGAATACATTATTTTTTATAGTAGATATATTTATAGAAAAAAGTGCAGGTATTTTGATCTAGTAGTACCCACATATATAATATGGTCACTATTTATAGTATGTAGATTTTGCAGTTGTGAAACGTTTCCTGGTGCTCAACTACTGTACAACAGAAACCCAATTTAAGTGCAAAAAACTTAGAAAATAGGATAAAAGATTAAATAACTTTGCTGTAAGACCGTATGTAAGCAGTACATTAGATGCCCGCTTCCGTTTGGGAAAGTTGTTTCCATGTTTTCTGTTGCCAAGTTTATTAATAACTATGTTGACATTTTTGCATTTGTTTATAGTCTAGTCTATACTAATGTTTTCCCATAAAAAAAAAACACTGAAATTTTGTATGTCCTTGTAAACCTGTCCTAACCAGGATACACAGTTATACGATTGGATTGATTTACTTGCTGTAAACTCCAAGTCCTGGAGGGCTAGAATCCAACACAGCTTACTGTAATGACTGGCTGTAAGGATCACTACCACAGATTTAGCACAATCATTCTGCTGCACCAGCAGTTACCACCCCCACCCCCCCCAATTCTACCGCCCATGCCCACCTCCCAGAACATTCTAGCAGCTGTTGCTGTATAGCTGTTCCATTACCTTTAGGTTCTGAATTTACCATTTAACCGGAAATTTGTATCATTACTGTAGCCCACGTGGAGGGTTAGTTGGATGTTCTCACTTTTTCAGATAAGGTGTGTCTAGTTCTTACGGAGAAGCTCCTGGGCTAAAAGCAAGAGAAACTAGTGGAGGCAGAGGCAAAACAGGAGAGAAGAAGTGGAGGCAAGACAGAGAGCGGAGTCTACGCAGTAGGGGGAATCTCTGCTGCTGACATCAGCGTGACCGTCCAGGGAGACAGGGTCATTTCAAGGTCATTTCAAGGTCATGCTCTTATGGTTATAAACAGCTGAGATGTTGTTTTTGTTGACATGGCAAAAGGCTAAGGAGGGGAGCAAGGCTCCGGGTTTGGGGGTAGCGAATATGGATGGATGTGTACATTTATTGATAACCCAGAGGCGTGTATAATTCTCGGTGTAAGAATTTTCTTGCCTTGCGAATAGTCTGTAGGGTTTGAAAACTACCCAGACGCTTTTGATGTAGCTAATTGTAGGTTTATAATGGAATGATATAGATCTGGCGAAAGATTTCTTGCGTGAGTGTGAGAGTCTGAGAGCTGGCAGCCCTGAATTCTTTGATCTCCATCCTTACAGGTATAGTGGTGGGTGGTGTGTTTGTTCAACTCGCTACCATGGACAAGCATGCCCCATGTTCACCCCGGTAGCAAGAAGCCAGAGATCTGAGATATCAGGGACCTGGGGACTTTCTTTGAAGACTAGCTACCATGTTGTCTTCTCCTCTCCACTTCTATGAGTCGTGACTATATCCTGCACTGTTAATTTATGCAGCTTTTTAATGTAGCTTTTTCACATTAACAATAGATGTAACGTTGCATGTAGGTGTTGCACAGAGCGACCATAGCACACTTTCATAGCTTCACTTACTTGAAAAGAGTTTCAATAGATTGATTTTTAGTTTTAAAAAAAAATCAGAAAGGTGTTTTCCTGAAATGATGCACAATAGGTCTGTGGTTTTAGCTCGTAATACTTCTATATCTGACGTAACTGTCAATCTCCTCAAAGTCACAATTTGTACTGTTTTTACTAGGTGCCTTTAGTTGTTTTTCTGTGTATATGTTTTAGTTGATTTGGGTGTTGGGTTGCTTTTTCCTGCCATCTTGTGGCACAACAATCAACCAACAAATGATCTGTTTCAAAGGGGAACATTTTGTCAACTCTCTGGAGCATTTACACGCTACAATCATTACCAAAGTAATGGATGTAAAAATAAATTGATGGGTGGGTGCTTAAGCCATAAAAAGGAGCTACCAGCCCCATCACATCAGTGGGATGCCAGTGGAGATAGTGGACCGGTGCCTAGGGGTTCACATCTCACAGGACCTGTCATGGTCCGGCCGCATCAATGCCCAAGTAAAGAAGGCCCCACAGCGTCTGTTCCACCTGAGACGCCTCAGAGACTTCCGCCTATTATCGAGGGTGCTGAGGAACTTTTTCTCCTGCACCATCGAGAGAATCCTGATGGGAAATATCTGCACCTGGTTTGAGAATAGCACCAAGCAGGACAGACGGGCTGTCCAAAGAGTGGTGCGAGCGGCCGAACGCATCATTCACACTGAGCCCCCTGACCTGCAGTACATCTACACAAAGCAGTGCTGGACCAAAGCCAGGAAGATAATGAAAGACCTCAGCCATCCCAACAATTGACTCTTCTCCCTGTTGAGGTCAGGGGAGCGTCTTTGCTCCCTCAAGGCCAACACTGAGAGAATGAGGAGGAACTTCTTCCCTCAGGCTGTTCGGGTTCTGAACCAGAACACCATAATAAAATATGAGAGTTCTGGCATTTTTAGTCTTTTGATTTCAGACACAGATTTTTATAAAATTGAGTTTATCCTTATGGGGACCAATAACCAGAAAATAACTGGTTTTTATCACACTGTGGGGACATTGGGTCCCCACAACGTAATATAAATATATCCACACACAGTACTGCACTACACTGCACTTTATACCTAATTGCACATTTTATTCCATTCTATTTGTATTCTTAACTTTCTTTATATTCTATATTTTTATCTCTATACTCTATTATTCTTACAGTTTATATTTTATATCTTTACATTTTATATTTATTACATTTCTTTATCATTTATCTTCTATTTTTACTTTTGTCATTCTTAATAGGTCAGAAACTTCAAATATATTTCTCTGTATGTCGCACTTTGTATGATTATGTATGTGACAAATAAAATAAAATTTGAATTTGAAAATATATGTGTAAAACACGTGCTGATTTACCACTCCGTTTTTATATAACAATGTACCCTATCAATGATTTCTTCTGTAATTAGCCATTTGAGTTTGTACAGTATTTTGTAAAAGATACAGTGTTCCGGTACTATTCTGATAAGACTACGCCTTCTTGACCAAAGTTATGCTTATATGGTCTCAAGTTTCATTTTCCCCATTTCAGTAATGTTAGACATTCCAGCTTTGTGGCCGAAACCTAGCTGGGCTGCCACAGTGCTTAGCTGACCGTATGTTTCTCTAAGACGTGAATAACTCACTGCCAGAGTATAAACCATTCCTGGAAAATGTACCAGGATTTGTTGCATTGTGTTATAATTGTGTACCACAGGGGTACCAAACTCCAGTCCTGGAGGGCCAGAATCCAACACAGCTTACAGATTTCCCTGCTCAAACGCATCTTAATCAGCTAATAACCAGGTAGGTTTTATATGTATTCTGGCCCTCCAGGACTGGAGTTGGGCCCCCCTGGTGTACCGTTGTTAGGCTTTAACAGGTTAAAGGAATAAAGCGCATAGGTGGTTTTGCATCAAGCAGTGGCCAAAGCCTGTTGGTTCTGCTCGGTTCTTTTCATTAAATCATAATGTACAGGTTTTGAAAAGCAGCGTTTTTACCCCGGGGACACGGCCATTCAAAGCCCCGTCGGTGTGCGCGCGCTTCTGCAAACCCTTATGCCCCAAGTGGGATAAAATTCACCGGTTCGAGTGCAAAACTTGGAAACCGTCTGCAAACGGCTTACCTACGAAATGCACGGTTCTGCATTTTTTATGGTGCTAGCCCACTTGCTGTTTTAAAGCAGAATTTGGATCGATAACGAAGCATTGGGAGCGGTGGTTTGTGGCACCTGACGCTCTATAGATACACACAGACATTTCTGTATTTTATTTGAGATACTCGCTTTTTCTGTGCATTTTCTAAATTACTTTCGTGCCTCTGGTATTTTAATAATAACTCGGTCGGTTAAATCTGCATCTCATAATATGACATTTCGGCCTGCCTGTTAATGCCGGTATAGTGCGCTTGTTAATGCAAATATTTCTGTTTGTACAGAAAATACATAAAGGTGGCAATGTCTTGTGGGCTGAAAAGTACTGGAGTGCTGTGTAAACTGTCGCTGGCGTTTTGCTGTTTTATTGCGGAGGTGGTGGTCAGCAGGTGGACCGGCTCTGTTGCCGTATTGTCGGACTCTCTCCATGTGCTGTCCGAGGCAATGGCATCGGGGGTCGCGCTGCTCGGGCTCCGTTTATCTGCCAACGACCAGACAACCGCAAAAAACACCTTCGGCTGGGTTCGAGCCGAGGTGCTGGCCTCCTTGGTGAGCGCCGTGTTCCTGAGCACGCTGTCTGTCGCCGTCTTGCTGGATGCCGCGAAGCGCCTGGCGGAGCCCTGCGGGGTTGAAGACCCCGAGTTACTCCTGGGGGCCGGGATTGCTGGGCTCTTGGTCAAATTGCTTAGCCAGTCCCTCTGCCGTGCACATTCTACGAAAAACTCGCAAAGGATTAGGAAGATCAGAAAAAGCAGAATATGGAAGCCAGAAATAGCCTCCGAAGATTGCTCAGAAGAGGAGACGAACCAGCTCATGGGATACAGCAGCAGAACTCAGTTTGGGCTGAGTGTAAAGGGAGACTTGCATGAGTGTGGTATGATTTTAAGAATTAATTTATGTTTCAAAACGTGTAGTTATGGAAATAGTACAAATTCTTAACATTTTCCTGATAATCTGGTAATAATAAATGATTTCATACTACAGAAATCCTGCAGAGGGACACCCCTGAAGTCTGGATGACCAAAAGCTGTCCTCGTAAGGATCAGCAGTCCGGCTGCCGTCTTGATTCGCGCTTCCTGTATGTTCTCGCGGCCATGCTCAGTTCAGCTGTAGTAGTGATTGAGGCGCTCGTTTTCACCTTTTTGGAGCAGCTCTGCACGGCTGGTGAAAACTGTGTCAACTCGTGCACTAGGAACCACTGCGGTGAGCTGCAGGACACTGACTCCGTAGCGTTGGAGTGCCTGGCTGATGTCAGAAAGGCCGTCACCGGGCCATGCTGGATCCTGTACCTGGATCCCACTCTCTGCATCGTAACGGGAGGCAGCCTGCTTTATGCCGTCTTCCCGTCCCTGAAGGAGTCCGCACTGGTCCTTCTGCAGGCCGTGCCGGAGCAGATCGACGTGCGGCAGCTGGGCGGGAGGCTGGCGGAGCTGGAGGGCGTGCTAGCGGTCCACGAGCTGCACGTCTGGCAGCTCACTGGGAGCTGCGTCATTGCCTCCGCTCACATCAGGTGCCGTGACCTGGCTTCCTACATGAACATCGCCCGCCGCGTCAAGGACTTCTTCCACCACCAGGGCGTCCATATCACCACCGTCCAGCCGGAGTTTGCACCGGTCAGCTCAGGGTCAGGTGCCTTCTTGTGTGAGCTCCCTTGCCTGGACCAATGTACCCTAAAGCTCTGCTGTAGTGTCTCTCAGAAGCATGGAGTCAAACCTACATTGACCAATAGAAAAGCTGCCATAGGCAGTGAGCCTACCAATGACGTTTCTCCGGACTAGCACGTCTCATCACTATATCAGCAGTATTCAGGTCACTGCGCCCAGAAATACCAGCATCATCTTGAGTGGACGAAATGAGTGTGATTGTCTGTGACATTTAATGAAGGGGAAGATACAGTGCAGGGTGGTCTAACCTATATGTATTGGTGAATTTATTCCGCAGCATAAAATGCTGGTGCATAAATTCTAGGGCACAATAGTTTAGCTGCTTAGCAAACTCACCGGGTAGTGATAATGCTTGTTGGGATTAGCAAACAAACAGCTCTTGTTCAATCCAGCTGTTGCACAACATTGTTTGTAGTCTAAACATTACGTCTTGGACATATGGCCTTTGTCTAGGATAAGTAAGTACTCAATAATATGAGCTGTTAAAATAAATCATATTAGTTGAATCATTAATGTTCTTGGTATTATTGTGTGGCATTGCAGTGTTTTGTGAATTGGTGTGTCCAGTGTAGTTTAGTGGTTCTACTCACGCATACAAAATATGTAAGAACTCTCCATGTACAGTAGGGACGTCGCCTGTCGGTCACCGGCCGGCGGGCTGCAGTTCACACCCCCACGCCTAGGTGGCGCTGTCGCATTCGGCGGCCGGCTTTCCCTCTTTATAGGAACATCGACAGTTCATTCTGCTCCCCGACAGTGCTTTTCGGCTGGGGGTAAAGATGGCTGGTGTGCGAGCGCTGGGTGTCCTTTCCAGGCTGTCTTCAAGGAGACGCTGCCTTCTTGCAGGTGGGTGGCGGGGGCTTTCCGGCCGCCGTGAGAAGGTCCCGCCGGGATGTTTGCGGGGAAAGTGAGGGCGCGTTTCCGTGCGATGCTTGTGCAGCCCCAGTGTGTGCCACGACCCGGATAAGTGTCTATTACGTTTCTGTGGTGCTGTGTCCAAATAATAAAACGCACTGGGGTTATTTATGTGTGCCTCATAAATGTGCGGCGTGGCGGAAGGGGAGTAAAGTCCCAAATCGAGTCAGTCCGTGAATCATTAACCTGCTGTTGTCATGCGTCTTACTGGAAGCTGGATTGGAGCGAAGTAAAATCCGCAGGAGAGTAACACGTCTGTCTGTCTGTCTGCATCTGTATGTTTTAAACGTGCATCTGCCTTACCGGGGAATTTGGGATCTCTGTACAGAGGTCACGGTGGGTGACGTGTGTTGTAGCGTGACGTGCTACCCAAGGGGACACTGGGCAGAAGGGGACATTGTTGGGGAAGGGCCAAAGGGTGCTGTGTGTGTGTGTGTGTGTGTGTGTGTGTGACTTAGGTGTGTGTCCAGGCGGTCTCAGGGGATCGTGGGGTTCGTTTGTCCTTTGCCCTTGGAGCTGAGAATGAAGTTAGTCTGGCTTTTGAAACCCAAATATTATTTGAGCTGATTCCACTGGGTGGTGGCCCCAGTTGGGAAATTTGTGATTAACTCCACTCTGTATTTGTGTGACATATCTTTTGTTATTGCTGTACTAGTTTCAGGTCAAGGATGCCGAAATTTCACAAGTTCGTCCATCTTGTATGGTAAGGGTTTAGATGTTCTCCAGCTGTTATTTGGCTTCTGCGTTGTAATTATGTCACAGCATTCTTGTGGACTCTGTATTTCTGTTACATAGCTCGCACCCATGTCAATTATGAAGTCAGAGATGATGTGGCCGTCGTCCGGATAAATGACCCCAGTTCCAAGGTGGTAAATCTGTTTTTGCTTCTTATAGCTTAATAAGCTGTGTCTACCTCAATGAATATGGCACAATTGAATTTTAACATTGGACTTTTGTTCAGAGTGTGAGAGGTTTAAATGTATCTTTCGTAATGTGTAATGATTGTTTTTCTGGTTGACAACCTCTCTGTGATGGCGCCTGTCGGAATGCAGGTCAATACGCTGTCCGTCCAGATGCAGGCTGAAATGACTGAGGTGTTGGACGAAATCTGGGCCAATGATGCCATCAAAAGTGCCGTCCTCATTTCCTCCAAGCCCGGCTGCTTCATTGCAGGAGCTGACATCAAGTTAGTAGTACACACTGCATTTTTTCACAGTGGTGATGACTGGCTGCATGCGTATGTGCTGCAATAGCTACATCTTTTAATCAAATAACTGTGTAACCAGGGCGATGTATACCATTGTTTGTCGTAGTGAGCCATGTACACAAAGGTCTTCTCCTATATGATGGTATGATTGTTTAAATTCTGTAGATTCCATAAGAGATTATTGAATGGAGTCCACCTTAATATTTATATATATATATATATATATATATATTAGGGCTGTCAAAATTGACGCGTTAACGCGGATTAATCCAGCGTTGTGAT
>JAODKM010000025.1:16433016-16447362 GCA_026780845.1 Petrocephalus sullivani
GCGTTAATATATTTAATCAGATTAATCACAACGCTGGATTAATCCGCGTTAACGCGTCAATTTTGACGGCCCTAATATATATATATATATATATATATATATATATATATAAAAAAAAAACCTAAAACTGCAAGAAATGATAGAAAATGAAATGGGGAAATGGGGAATAGGAGGAGGGAGGAGACAGTGATTAAATGCCGAGATTTTTCCCTGGAAGCTGCCGGTTTGTGGCCCATGAGTAGTAGCCGTGTGGTCGCACCCTGGCTTGTGGATTCTGAACTGTGAGAATGTGAGTTTAAATTCCACTGCCATATGGAAATGTGGTGATCAGTGCTTCTGTTGTGCGACAGCATGATCCAAGCCTGTAAGACCTCCGAGGATGCGACCAAGCTCTCCCGGGTAGGACAGAAGATGTTTGACAAAATAGAAAATTCCAAAAAGCCTGTTGTCGCTGCCATCAATGGGTCGTGTTTGGGAGGAGGCCTTGAGGTATGTTTAGCTCTGTCTTTTAAATTTAATAAAGTCTCTGTCATTTCATTGCTCCTTGTGTAGAATGCCTATCACCCCTATATGTAAGCTTTATCCCGGGGAATAACCCACCATTGGGTTTTTCTGTTCAGTTCGCCATAGCCTGCCAGTACAGGGTAGCAACCAACAGCAAGAAGACCGTCCTGGCCACCCCTGAAGTCATGCTTGGCCTGCTGCCAGGGGCCGGTGGAACCCAAAGGCTGCCAAAGATGGTTTGTGCCTGTTAGAATCCAGGTCATGTGACTGACTACAGAATGCCTCAAAGGGTCTAGGTTCTCAAACAGAGCACGTCCTTTCATAGCCATTAATAATAATAATAATATTATTATTATTATTATTATTATTACTATTATTGATGCCAACTGTAGCCTGTTGGATCCCTGTTGATTGTATCATCATCATTAGTAGTAGCAGTAGTAATTTTGTTTATTCTAACATTATTTTATTAACAGGTTGGACTTCCAAATGCCTTGGACATGATGCTAACAGGAAGAAACATTCGTGCAGATAAGGCTAAAAAGATGGGACTTGTACATCAGCTAGTGGATCCACTGGGTAATATTTTTCTGTCCATAAACAGTGATGTTATATGCTTAGCTTTTTTATTATTATTACGAATGCATTTCATTTAACAAGATACATAACTGTATGTGATTTTGCAAGCTCATTTAAGTAGGTTGCGTTATTGCTATGTTTCATCTTCCTGTTTTTTGTTTGTCAGGCCCTGGTCTTAAGGAACCAGAGCAGAGAACGATAGATTACCTGGAGGATGTAGCCGTCGACTTTGCTAAAGGGATTGTCAATAAGAAAATTCCACTCGCCAAGCCCAAGAGTCTGATGCAGAGTAGGTGCCTGGCATGTGACAAGAGACTCAGCAAACAAAATTGTGCAAAAATAATTATTGACAAGAAGTTTAATTCAATGGGACAGTTCATTAATTTTCCCAACCCTGATTTTGTGCAGCCTGGAATATCTGTGTGCCATGACCTCTTCCAATAGTCATGTTCTTATAATTATTTTGAATGGTGAAATTTGTTATTTTGTAAGAACCAAATGGTTTTGGGTATCCTCTTTGGTCTTCGTGCCGTTTGATGCAAAACATCATGTTGAGGTTCTTAGTTTTGGCAAACTAGTTTTTACCTGTATATTTTATCTGTATAATCTCTCTTGAAAGAATTACAGGATTACATCATGGGGATTGAATTTGTACGTAAGCAGATTTACAGCACGGTGACTAAAAAGGTCATGAAGCAGACCAAGGGGCTGTATCCCGCACCTCTAAAAATCATCGAGGTAGGTGAGCGGATCACATAGGACCCATTACTTTGTGAAACTCATTCATCGATGCTCATCTCTCGTGTCCCTTTCTTCCTGTCTAGTGTGTACAGGCTGGGTTAGACAAAGGGCCAGAAGCTGGCTACTTACTGGAATCACAAGTGAGTGAAATTAAAAGTGCATGTTTGAGTTCTCTGCTTTCTGATCAAGGCATTAGCATTTTATATAACGGTACCAGTAGGTGTAAACATGCAGCGGTAGAAACCCCGAATCACTTGTTTCTTTTGTTACAGAATTTTGGCAAATTAGGGGTGACCACGGAATCCAGCGCTCTGATTGGTCTATATCACGGCCAAGTGGCATGTAAGAGAAATCGGTTTGGCACTCCTGAGAAAGAGGTTAAGTAAGTACTCACAAGCGTCCACAATGTTTCAGTATCTCGATGGATAACGTATGCTAAATTATATTGTAGTACAGTTAGGAAATTTGAAAGGATTTGGTCTTGTGTAGGTGGTCGATTCTGAACCTGTTTATCCATCCAACCGTCTAATGGAAAAATTTATTTATCCATCTTCTGACTTCTTATGCTGGAAAGGACCACATGGTAAATGAATTAGCAATATAATATATATAAAAATCTAGGCTGTCATCGAACAAAATGTGACCAAAAAGTGGGCAACAACACTGTACTGAAATCAAATCACCAGGCTACAAGTAAATAAACCACGTTTAACATTAATGAACTTCTGCGCTATTTTATACATTCAATGAATTCCTGTTAAATACGTTTTTTTTTTTACCTGCTTCTGGTTCAAACCTGCCAGGACTCTGGCCATACTGGGCGCAGGTCTTATGGGGGCAGGTATTGCCCAGGTGACGTTGGACAAAGGCATCTACACCATCCTGAAGGACACTACAGAGGAGGGCCTGAATCGGGGCCAGCAGCAGGTCTACAAAGGGTGAGTAGAACACTGTGGCTGCTATGTCAGCTAGGGCTGCAAAAAATGATGATTTTCGTAATTGGATAATCGGATGATCATGTGATCAGGTGATCAACTAATCAATTACTTGAACCAAAATACAGGGTTTAAAGAAAAGTGCAAAGGTTTTATTTAAAAAAAACTTGAAGCGGCATCTCATTAAGTTACAATTGTAACAGAAACATTACACAGTGTCGTTCAGTGTTTCTCAACCTAGTGCTTGGTGCTTTGCAAAAATGTGCAACAGGGGGTTTTGCAGAAATGCTGACTGTCTAGGGGTCCCCCAGGACCAGGTTGAGAAACATTGGTGTAGAGCAGTGTTTCCCAACCCAGTCCTCGGGGAACCCCTAGACGTTTTTGCTTCCTCTCAGCTCCCAGCACACCTGTACCAGGTATCCAGTGTTCCTGATTGGATGACTGGGAGGGAGCAGAAACTTGGACTGGGGTTCCCCGAGGACTGGGTTGGGAAACACTGGTGTAGAGAATGGCATATGTAAAGTGACAGTGGCATAACAAATATTTGCTGTTTCCACCATATTTAACTTGCTAATGATTGTACTTCATACTGCAGATGGTATGGTTCATCCTTTAGTATAGTCCAATCATAAGTGTATCCACTTCACTACACCACAAGCAGCTGTGTTTGCAATACATCTGCCCTCTGCTGGTCCGGAGCAATATTGCAACCGTTTTTAGTATGTACAAGACAATCTGTGCAGGCACAAAAGTATGAACAAGGATTAACTCTCCAACATTCACCCTGCTTTGTGGTGATGTCATTATACGCCGATCATACAGCAAACTACAAAAATGCCTTTGTCAAGCATTTTTTCGCCAGCTTATCAACGTTATTGATTAGTTGTTGCAGCCCTGCTGTTAACTGACACCAGTAAGGCCCCCCAACTTGACTTTGCCTCACTTTTTCCACAGCCTGAATGACAAGACAAAGAAGAAGGCCATCACGACGTTCCAGAGAGACACCATCCTGTCGGGTCTGAAGGGTCAGCTGGACTACAGTGGCTTCGAAAGCGCCGATATGGTCATCGAAGCCGTTTTCGAGGACATTCGCATTAAGCATCAGGTCTTGAAAGAAATAGAAGCTGTAAGTGATGGTCGTCTTTCAAAGGCTCTTTGCATTAATACTCGCAGTGTCCTGCGTGGCACAGTGGCTCCGGGTAGCAGCATCACCTCACACCTACAGGGATGGGGGTTCAAATCCCACTTGCAGATTCCAGATTTGCTTGTTCTGCCTGTTGAATGGGTTTCATGTGGGTGGATGGGTGTGTGTGTGTGTGTGTGTGATGGACTAGCTTCTTATCCAGGATGTACCCCAGCATTGTGCTTCCCAGGGTAGGCGCCATGTTCTCCATAGCCCTGACCACCATTTTTGCCCGTAGACTTCCTGGGTTGATTGTTTAAATCAGGGTTGTGGGGGTTGATTATCCAGCTACCAGTTAATATTTACGAAGTAGATATTAAACGGATTATTTACGCTGATGTTGTAGTTGGGTTGTTGTTTTAGGTCATTCCACCACATTGCGTTTTTGCGACCAACACCTCCGCTCTCCCCATCAAAGACATTGCGGCCGTCAGCAGAAGACCAGAAAAGGTGAGTGAGATAAGGGCTTGATGGTTATGGTGGGTGATTCCTGATTTAAAGCTATGCTATGCTAACGCTAATTGTAACGTTGAAGCCTTTATTTGATGAGGGCTTGATGGTTATGATGGGTGGTTCCCAATTACAGTTATGCTATGCTAACGCTAATTATAACCGCAATGCCTCCAGGTCATAGGGATGCACTACTTCTCCCCAGTGGACAAGATGCAGCTGCTGGAGATCATAACTACTGACAAGACCTCGAAGGACACCACGGCGTCGGCCGTGGCAGTTGGCCTTAAGCAAGGCAAAGTCATCATAGTTGTTGGGGTGAGTTGCCGTGCTCGTATAACACCCCCCGCCAGCACCAACCGCATAAGTTGCCCAGCTCCCTTGTGCCCCACTATCAGTGGTGACCTTCTGCTGCCCCCTCTTTCCACAGGATGGACCTGGATTCTATACCACACGGTGTCTGGCTCCCATGTTGGCCGAGGCTGTAAAGGTGCTCCAGGTCAGTGTGTCCTCTATATTCAGGTTCTGAGTGTTTTCTGTGATTTCCGTGTCTGTTTCTGTGCTCCTAATGATTTTTTTTTCTCCCCATCACCCAATAGGAGGGCGTGGACCCTAAGAAACTGGACTCTCTCACGACAGGCTTTGGGTTCCCGGTGGGCGCTGCCACGCTGGCCGACGAGGTGGGCATCGACGTGGCCGCCCATGTGGCTGAGGACCTGGGCAAGGCTTTTGGCACAAGGTTTGGAGGTGGCAATGTGGAGCTGCTGAAGACCATGGTGGAGAAAGGCTTTAAGGGTATCATTTTTCTTTTTTAAAGGGGGTTTCTCATCACCATTGTATTAACTGATTGATTGCTTCTTACTTCTGTGCTTGGTGTTTTTTTTTTTTCTCTTCTTCATTTGCTCATTTGTTTCTACAGGCCGCAAATCTGGAAAAGGATGTTATGTTTACCAGGAAGGGACTAAGCACAAAGAGGTTAATCCTGGGCTTGGAGAAATCGTGGAAAAATACAAAATGGCACCCAACGCAGCAGTGTAAATTGGATATATTATTATTATTATTTGTCTTCTGTTTGTTGATCTGTCGGCATGGGGAATGCGTGACTGGTGACGCATGTTGGCTGGTTTGGTCCCACAGCTCCTCTGACAGTGACGTGCAGTACCGCTTGGTGTCCCGTTTCGTGAATGAGGCGGTGCTCTGTCTGCAGGAAGGTATTCTCAGCAGCCCCGTGGAGGGAGACATCGGGGCTGTTTTTGGCCTGGGCTTCCCCCCCTGCCTGGGAGGTGAGATTGTCCCTTTTTTCCCCCATGGGGTTTGATTTTTGTTAGGACTGTTTTTAAATCACAGCTAATATTTTATCAGAATAATATACAGTGTCAGTGTGTGCGGTGTGATGTCCAGTTTAAGCTTGAGTAATGCTTCAGTGGGGGTATTTTATACCAGAATTGCCTGCATCTCTTTTCAGGTCCTTTCCGCTACATAGACACATTTGGGGCGGCCAAGTTGGTGGAGAAGATGAGGAAGTTTGAAGGTGTTTATGGAAATCAGTTCACTCCTTGTCAACTGCTACTTGATCATGCCAAGGATTCCAGCAGGAAATTCCACAAGTAACTCAAGAAGTTGCCAACAAGTGCTCTTACTGCCTCATTAAACAGAAGTGACTGATTAGTTTTAACCTAGTCATCAGTCACTTGTAACATGAGGACACTTCAGCATTTAAAAAAAAACTTGTGTCCAGGTTCTTGAGATGCCTTATTGTGATATTAGTATATAACAGTTTATGAATTTTTTTTGTGGCCAATCCAGAGTCCCAGAACCCCCTACATTTTTATATCGTCTCAAACAGAAAAAATAAGAGCTGCTGCTGGGTACAGAATATTTTGATATATGCAGTAAGGTTTGATATTAACCTATCAATCGCATCAGCACTGAGGTATGAATGACCCATCTAACGATATGGAATGTGAAATAAAGGAAGAAAAAACATTTGGCTCGCTTTTGCTTATATCATAAGATCTGACCAGAGATCTGTGCTCCTTACACCTTAACGCAGATGAGAAAAGTCTAATGGCTAATGCCATTGGACTTGAACAATACCAGAAACCATTGATGTGTTCACTCACTGCTCACTATTACTCCATATCCAGACCCTTGGCCAGTCATAGCAGAGTGCAGCGGTATTAAGATCAGCAATGTGCCAGACCTTACCTTTCCTTTTGGGGTGCAGAAGCTAACACTGACATGCCTGGATGATGGGTTGCAAAAAGCTTCCGCACTCCAGGAAAATAGCAACTGTTCCCACAGAATGAGCTTGTCAGTGCTGCCCCTCCCCCCCACCCGCAGTGAATTTCCAGCACAATGGTACTGTCCCTTCCAGTGAGCACCAGAAACCACACAGACCAAATGTATTCTAAAGGATTTGCAAAACTTTAATCATTCAAAGTGTTTCAATCTGTCACTTTGTGCAAGTTCAGTTAAATCCCCACCCCCCTTCACAAGAGCAGCTTGTGTACACCCCCCCCCCCCACCCCTTCCCGAACAAAAAAAAAGACATGCAAGTAAATAAAGAAACCAAAACCATACGTGTAAAATAAATCCCAGTGATAAAAATGATAGTTACCTTCAGTCGTATGCAAGAAAAATAATCAACATTTGCCTACAGTTCCTTTTATTCCCCATATTATGGTATGTGAAAAATAATACTCATCAAGTTACACATGTCCAATACGCCACCCATGTGGCTCTCCCTCTGTGGGTTACAATCCTACTCCATGTAAGGCACAGGACAAAAAAAAATCAAGCCAGAGTTAAAGCAAAAAAAATCTACCTGTCCATCCTGACACTTTCATATACAGATAATTGCAAAGCCCAAATGGTTAAACAAATCCCACTACTGTACAAAAAAAGGTTAATGCTAAAAGTGTTTTTACTCCATAATTTCACAAAATCGAGTGAATTTATGGTCAGTTGAAGTGCACAAGCGTCCATTTTCCAGAGCACTCCCGTTAAGTAACTGTAGTGCAATGTCTTGCCTACTGACCCCACCCGAAAAAGATGGCCGACAGGCCGAGCAGATTTTATGTTTAAATGTTATCGATGTTGCAGAACTTAAGCCGACTTGGGGGAAAAAATAAGTTTATTTTAAAAGAAGGGAGAGAATGGGGGGGTTGTTTAATCAGATGACAAATTACAGTTGGGTTATTTTTCCGTGCCCAAAAATGCGACGGGGACAAAAAAAGACCGGCGGCAGAGGACACCGGCGGCGTTCAGCTGCAGCACTTGCCCTTCCAGCCAGTCACTCCTCCTCCACTGCTGATGTCTACATTCTCACTGTTGGGTTCTTTAACGGGCGTCTGCGGGGCCGCGACGAAGAGAGAAGCTTGTCAATTACGCAGCTAAACCATGAAGATCGGCGACCAGTAAGCTTTGGAAACATCTCAGCGCCGGATCTTTGGATCAAGGTGATGCTTTCAGAAATGCTAGGACGTCTGAGATCAATAACCCCTTGTTTACGAGAAGTGACATTTCAACTACTAGATAGACATACATGCTACATACATGGGGAAAGTCACACTTCTACAGCACCGCGAGGAGTAACGTGTAACTCACCTTTCGAAGTATGTCTTCTGCTAATGTGAGGAAGGCCTTCTCAATGTTGATATTAGCTTTGGCGCTAGTCTCAAAAAAGCGTATGCCGTGTTCTTTCGCGATCTAGCGTGGTGGTGAGAAAAGGAGAAGTGTCAGGGACTCCTGCTGGTAGCAGCAGGGGGGTAATGCTATAGACCGACGGAAGTTCATTAACAACCAGCAAGGCAAACCATTCCTTCTTACCTGCTCCCCCTTCGACTTGAGAACCACGCGCTTGTCTTCTATGTCACACTTGTTGCCTAGCAGCATCCGTTCCACATCTTCATTTGCATGCTAACCAAAACAGAATTTCAATTAAAATCAAATCAGACATGCATACCAATTAGCGCAAAAGCTGTACTCTAACAGAGCATTTTTGCATAATCAATATCCATCGTCTCAAAAATGTAGTAGCGTTGAGTCGTACCAAATCATTCCATTTTGGGACTTTATTAATGACAGATTTGCTACACATTGCCTAGTTTGATTTGAAAATCCTAATCGTCTTTTAGGTGGGATACTGATCCATTAGCATTTTTTAAAATCTCACCTCATCTATGTTTCGCAACCACTTGCTGATGTTTTCAAAGCTTTTGGCATTTGTGATGTCGTAAACTAACATGATGCCCATTGCTCCTCTGTAATACGAAGTTGTAATTGTGTGAAATCTCTCTTGTCCGGCTGTATCCCTGCACAGAGGACAAAACAGTATTAATGCTAAAAAAAAAAAAAAAAAAAAACAAAATCCTGAATTTGACTCCTTTCAGCTCCACACGTACAACTTCTCGTCTGACACAATGACTGGTTTTTCAATGCTTTAAAAGTCACCCGACTATCAAAACACCATTGCATATGAAATCAACGACGGCCCAAACACTATAAAATGGCCCAAACAGGAGCTGATAAATGTTTTCCCCAGAGCAAAATAATTTCTATCATTTTATTGTACATGCTTTTTACAATCTATACATGCAAAAACCCAATGTCAAACACAACCTCGAATGTTTAGCTTTTGCTTAAAATGGTTCAACTCACCATATCTGTAGTTTTATCTTTTTTCCTTGTAATTCAACCGTTTTGATCTTGAAGTCGATCCCTGACAATACACATGGATTTACCTAGTTAACATTCATGTTTGCCATATAAACCACAATCAAATGCGTAACAAGAAATTCAACCAATACCTCAAGTACCACATCTTCATTACACTGAAAAGTCGCACATTAACACCCCACACACAAACATTTTGAAATATTTTATCGGAACACTGAATTCTCTCACCAGTGACTGTCTGCCAAGTTTATGTCTTCCGATTTCATTATATATTCTACAAGATATTTACTTTTACAGAATGCCTGGGAATTAAAAGGTGATTTCAACCTATAATAAGCTTGTATGTTTATTAACAACTACAAGCAGAGTAAATGCTGCAGTAACTCATGGAGATTCTAGACTATACAAACTAATTATACTATGTTTAAGAAGAAAAAGACATTACACAATTATAATACGCATTGTTCTTTAACTTTTCAAAATGGTTGTGAATCCCTCTTTTTGTCACGGGCCGGCTGAATGTCCCAGGAAACGTGATCTCATGCCACTGAGTACATGCACAGAGATGGTATGACAATAAAGCAATACATCTGAGTCTGGTCATAAGAGTGATGCCATTCTGTACAGACACAGCCTGCATGGGACTTCTGCAGTCCACAGTCTGGCCCAGGTTACCCGTCTCATGCAAGGAGTCGCTGCGGCAAGCAATATGGGTATGCCGACTAGCTGGTTATCTGCATGCACGTTACCCAGCCCCCGATCCCTGCTCTCCTGACTAGCTGGTTACCTGCACGCACGTTACCCGGCCCCTGACCCCTGCTCTCCTGACTAGCTGGTTACCTGCATGCACGTTACCCAGCCCCTGACCCCTGCTCTCCTGGCTAGCTGCCCGGAAGTGCCGTCTGACACGCGGCCGCCCCCCACCGCGGAAGGCGAAGTCCTCGCCGGCTACCTGAGACCCCCCCCCCGCGGCCCGTAGTAAGACTGCGGCCTCTTAGCCAGTTTTAAAAGAGAAAGAGACCCGAAGGAGCCCGCCGGAGCCGCCGGCCGTGCCGGGCAGGGCAGCCACGCTTCGCGCCCGCCCGACACCAGCCCCAGGGAAATGAGCCGATAGCAGGAGCGCCGCCCGAATAGGAGGCGTAGCGGACAGGCATGCAGAATACAGGCAGAAACGCGGAATAGCGGCCGCTAACGGGCCCGCCAGCCCCCGGGGCCGCTCGGGCGGGGTAGGCCGCGCCGCTCCCAGCGCGCTTCGGGCCTGTAAGGCTGGCCCAGCGCCAGCAAGGCCCCGGCCGGCTCACCGATAGTGGAGATGAAGGTGGTGTTGAAGGCGTCGTCGGAGAAGCGGAAGAGCACGCAGGTCTTGCCCACGCCCGAGTCGCCGATGAGCAGCAGCTTGAAGAGCAGGTCGTAGGTCTTCTTCGCCATCTGGCATTTAATGGGGGCGGGCGCCGGGTTACAGGGGGACGGCGAGACGCTGCCGGCAGCCCGCCGCTAAGGCAGCCGCCCGGTTACCTTGGCGCTAAACGGCGGCGAGCCGACGTGGGGCCCCGCTGGCTGGCGCTAGCGACGGCGGGAGCTGGGCGGCGGCTTCTGCTCCTCGCTATCGATCAGTGGTCGCGCGCCCGACTTTATTTCCGAGCGCTCGTGCATCGGCCGGGACAAAATGGCTGCCGCTAACGGAACGCTAGCGAGTTAGCCAGCTAGCCATTTCAGACTTCTGCCGCCCCCTTCATGCCACAAATGCACAATCGACGAGAGCGAGTTCTTTTTGTTTCGAACGCTTAACATATGTTTTACCACCGTCTTTTAATGTTATTTTATTATGACTTAATTGCAGCCACGCTTATAGACAAACGACTGCCACAGCCTTCAAAGGGTACCTCTGGGTGACAACCGAACAGAACACGCCTTGTTATCGGTTCTTGGAGAGACGTTAGTGTTTCCATTGGTTTAAGAGGATGCCTATCAAGAGAACCTCAGCTTTTGATTGGATAATTTTAATGTCCATCTAGACTGACCGGGCGTACCCAACATTGACATATACAAGGAACAAACTTGATTTAATGGGCGTCTTCTTATGGGTGTTTGATACGGAAAAAGAGAAGTCGATACCAGGAAAGATACTTTTAGAATCGACTAGCAAAAGTAATTGATTTACAAAAAATGACAATAATAATTGCCAGGCAATGTTACTGTAAAACTTTTCTCTAGCAGCAATGAATCGAATAAGTGACAATAGAACATTATAATGATTTTTTTTAATACCAAAATGATTTTACGACAAAGATTTTATGTATAAATGTTGAATGAAATGGTACACATGAATAATATGTTATAATAGCAAGATGTATTACATTAGTTCAGATGCGAGAATACACAGAAATTGATCTTGCATCTACATTTAGTGATATGTATATTTCATTATGATTATTGGGCTAGGTATCCTGATGTATACTTTCAGTGTTTTTTATGACATCAAGACTTTACTCACCAGGTATATTGTTCAATAAATATTTTGCACGTTGCGTAACGTTTTATTGCATACAGGAATTAATCATTGTAAGGTTTGTCTGGAATAATCATTTGGAAAATTATTTTAGCCTAAAATATTTATTTTTCCGTATAGGAGTGCATTCAGCCATGCGCAGAACTGCTTCCTGATATTCATGTGAAATTTGTATTTATTACTTAAACTCTTTATCGTTTCAGAAGAAAATTTAACTGGAGAAAATAGGGTGCATTTTTTCAGCGACGGCGTTATTTCGGTTAATAAAAATGTCTTTATTTTTAGAATATATAGGACATGACATTGCTCCTATGATCTTAAACATGACTGTTCGCCCTGTAATAAATCACTTCGCCCGGCTCCACTTTACTGTAACACTTAAAGTCTTTAAGGGACATTAACCCCATGCACATGTACCATTTAATGCCTCAGAATAAAAAAAAATGGTAGGTATATTTTTAGACATGACTAATGATTACTTTCAGAAGTTTCCATTGTAAAGTGGAGATGAGAGTGTAAGGTACAACATTCCCAAACTAGTCATAATCCCTGTTATATTTTTTCTACAAGAATAACAGTTTAAGAGAACCGGTTATAAGTACTAAAGCATAATGTCATTAAGCACAGGTGAATGTGTTCCGCTGGATACTGTCGTCTTGCTCACTAGGTGTCGCTCTATCACAAAAGGAATGTCAGAATAACGTCTAAAGAAATCATTTTAGTCTAGACTCACGACACAATAGGAAATGTTGGGATGAGCATCTTTTAAATGCTGATGATATGACACAGAGATCTTACACAGCAGTTTTCAGTACCCTCTAGTCTCATGGTTCTGTAAAAATAATTTCCAAATTTCCATGAATTATAAAGCTAATGAATGGCTTAAAACGGATTTTGGTTAACGTGCTTGATGCTTCCGAACCAAATGTAAATGTAATCTTTTGCCTCATATACAAAGTATATACATTATTATTATTATTATTGTTATTATTGTTGTTTTCATTGTACATAGTCTACATATGGCATCCCTGCAGAACATTTTGTCTGTTATCCAAGTCTTCAGCTTTTCCAGTGGTTTTAAAACTATTGCTGGTCATCTTCTTCTGCTAGTTGCCAACTTGTCTGCAGGTGTGAATGTGTGTGTGAATGGTGAGTGTGTCCTGTGATGGGTTGGTGCCCCGTCCTGGGTTATTCCCTGCCTTGTGCATGCAGTTTCCAGGAAAGGCTCCGGACCCCCGTGACCCTGGATAGGACAAGAAAGTACAGAATATCGATGGATGAATGGATCTTGTTTTTCTTTTACCTTCAACATTTCCCAGCGTTATTAGATATTTTCCTTGGCGTATCCCAAGACACTAATAAGAGTTCATTTGGTTATTTTCGTTAGACGGATCCTATGCACCCAGGGGTGTAATTTGGCTTGTACATTGGAAGGGGGAGGTGGTTGACATCTTCACCCATTTAGGGGAAGACATGATTATTTGGGGGGGGGGGGGGGGGGGTTGTATCAGCCAGTTGTGATTATTGAGGGATTATCCCCCCCCGAAATCAATGTCCATGTTGGCATCTATCAAAGTCCTTGATTGTGGACCCATCAAAGATCAACACCACCCCTGCGTCAAAGAACGTCAGGAATATCTCCCACTTGGCGATGTATGAGCTGACCTCCTTCATATTGTTAAACCTCATGAGAAATGCACGTGAAAATTCTCTAAGAAGTACCACTGCTGCTGTTGTAGAAAGAATGCAGTGGCTGAGGAAATGCAAAACAAGTGTCTGATGACAAAACAATACACCTTTCTCAGCAATGTTTAACTATATATTTCTCACCTGCCATTGATCTGTCAGAATGCATTCTCATATATATCTCAATCTTAGACTAAAGGCTATGCCAAAGGATGTTTTTTTTTCTTCGAAGATATATAGAAAAATACTGAAAGTCAACTTGAGTAATACACATGTCTATTTATGGCAAATTCAGGTGGGTAACTTGTTTAAATGTGTTTATTTTTTGAACAAATTATTAGTGTTATTTATGATTAAATGTGAATCTGTAGGTTTAACAGCTGATTACAATAATCATCAAAAATATCAGTCATGTTTCTAAGAGCTAATTGGATCTTGTGCTAAATGTGCTTGTCGTGATGCCCTTCTCGTGGCATAACCTTTCACCGGGAAAAAGAAATGAATTCTGGCTGACCACTGACACGGTTTCTCTAAAAATCTATCCACATCCTGATTAGATGGGCCACAGTGAGGAAGTGCAGTTATGGCGAGATTGCCAGGATAAAATGGCTTCCTGCTGCCTGCCTCTGAGCTTGCAGGTGCCGTGCAGGAGTCGCCCCCATTCTCCCAGCACCTCGGCACTGCCGGGAGCCGCCCCCCTCCCTGTTCCCGCGCTCCGTTAAGCGCTGCCCGTAATTACGGTTCACTGGCTGCTGGCCTGGCAGCGGTAATTGGCAGCAGCAGCGGACGGCTGGGACACCGCGACACCGTCACTAACGGACGCTGTCCAGGTGCTGAATTTCCCATGATCCCACTGCGGGAGTTAGCAGCGTTTGTCGGGACGGCACAGCCCACGGCGTCTTGAAGAATGATACTTAAAATGTTTTATGCAAGTGCACCGTGAATGTCTATGAAATTGTGGTCCAGTGTAGAAAATGGATCTGCCTTATCCACAAAATCATAGATGATATTCACTCATTATGTCCATTAAGCTATATACTAAACAATTCCTTGATATTATGGATTTAATTGGAACATAT
>JAODKM010000025.1:16465403-16482655 GCA_026780845.1 Petrocephalus sullivani
CTCGGCTAAGATTTTCTTTTTAAATCTATCACCCCCCCCCCAAAACCGGAAGGTATTTACTCGTCGAGAAAGCAGCTGTTTTTTTTTTTTTTTTTTTTTTTTTTGCTTTTGCAGATGTGTGGTTCAGGCATTGCGATCTGCACTTGAACTTGATGACCGTTTTGTAGCGACCAGGTTTGTACTGAGTACATGTCGCGATCAACATCGCTGCGAGAGAACTATTTAATTATTGAGCCGTCTGCCACATTGAATCTGAAACCGAGCGCTTATATGTAGCCAAAGACATTGTAACGATTTGGATTGTTAATCCTGCAGATGTGACCTTATAAGCCTTGCCTTCAGAAACCTAATGTAACCAAAATGTAACTATATTTCGGTGAATTTGTAATCGATTAACCTGACCTTGCTACCTAGCAGTATAACAAAGATTAATGAATCATGTGTCAGAATTGGGATTTTATGCCGGATGTTATTAAAGATAGTTTATACCTTTTGGTATATAAACTCATAATACATTTCACACCTATATAAGGCCGGATAGATCTTCAGTGTATTACTTGCCCACAGTAAATAATCGATCGTCGATTGAATATATTGAATATTTAAACGCTTTATCAAAAAGAATGAATATATGACACGCAAAGATATATATTTGTATTTGCATTATATATTTATATATAATACATATTTAATACATAGGCATATATATATTACATATATAGAAGTGTATATACCACTTATACTCAACACATGAATACACCTGCCTATTTCTTGTAATATAATTTGGTATAGGCTTATATATGTATTACAGCCCTCATTTTGAGCGAAGTGATGAATTGAAAATTTTAATGCACGTTATATATGATAATTAATGCACGCACATTAATTGTTACTTGTTACTGACTTTTGTTTGCGTATGTGGTGTAGATGCTCCATATACACAGTACACATATATAAACACAAATACACGACCAATTTTGGTGACATAATGTAGCATATACATTGCAGCCCGTAGTCTGAATGAAATCAGTAATTGAAAATTAATGGACTATGCAAACAAAAGTCAGCAACAAATATGTATCCTTTGTTTAGAGAGAATTTTACATTCATGTGGACACCATGCTGTCAACACAGAAATACACCACCCATTTTTGGTAGTATTTATTATATCTGTATTACATCACATACATATTACCAATTTGGCTAGATGTTGGACTTTTCAGTCTCCACCTGAATGTGTAATTACATCTAGAATGAGCATTAACTCGTCATACTGAAGCGAGGAATCGAAATTGAATGTACGTTAAATGATTACTAATTGTTGATAATGTTTACAGTTTTATTGTAGGCCACATATCCCTAACATCTTTAAAAATGTCTTGTGTTAACTCCTATTTGCATGTAACACATATAAAAGTAGAATTTCAGTGCACCCATAATACACTAATTATGACCACAGCTAACAGTGGATGTTATATGATTCACTTTTTTTTTTTCGATTTGTCCTCTTCTCTTGCTGCTATTAACACATGAGCATATGAACATATTAGCTACATTTAGGTCCTTTTAATAAATGTGTTTTGTTACTAAGAAAAACAATAGTCAGTTGTTACTTAATGTTTTAGCATCGCACAGTGTTTGCTGTGTGGACAGTGACCCGACGTGTCCCAGTCACAAGTCGTAGCACAGAGCACGTTTTTGAAAGTTGGGTGGTTTGGCGGGCAGGTGGGAGGTGTGTGTGTGTGTNNNNGGGTGAGGGGGGGGGGGCAGGGGGGGGCAGAGGGTCTAAATCTTTCAGTAGCTTCAGGATTCACAGTTGTCTTCTATTTTCTATATATATCTTCTACATATAATGCTTGGAAAAGTCTTTTTTTTTTGTAAATCGATTAATATTGGTAACTCGTACTAAATTTACCTAGGTAAGTTCCCTTTATCAGTTTATCTATTAAAAAAGATTTGCTCTGTATAAACAATTGCATACCCAACTATGCATAACCAACTATAAAGTTTTTATTATTATTACATGTTATAGCTTTAGACTCACAAATCATCCGAAGCCGATCGTATCCCAGATTAGGGGCTTGCACGTGATGCCTTGCGTTATTTCAGCACTGACGTTTTTTGTTCTCGCTTACAGGGAAAAGAAAGAAGTGAAGGAGGAACCATTTTTTTCTTTTATTTTATTCTTATTTGTTAAAGACGCGCAGCAGGCCACGTCATTTTGGTGATGCCATCCAACGTAACAGCTCCTGTAACCAACACATCCATAAAGAGCTCCGAGGCGAGCTGCGATGCTTCCGGAAAGAGAATGGTAAGTCAGCTTTGATGTGGGAAGCAGGACATGCCATGTGGATATGTAATTCACATCAGTTATCTGAACGTCATCTATATAGTGGGAGTTTGTCCTGATTTAAAAGGAGTCATTCCTCTATGGAAACCGCTAGATTATTATGGATTTACATTTTTTTTGTTTTTCTGTAGATGGATATCTTATGAAGACGCTTGGCTCTAAGTAGGCCATCTACACCAAGTGTACCACAGCAGTGTTAGTCTTGTTTGTTTTTGTAAAATCCATTCAGAAGTTATTTCCTGATCAAAATGTGGTCCTCTGCCAGTCATCCTCTGCAACTGGTAAAGGTTTTAAAGGTACATATATATATATATATATATAACTTGATCAATCTATGCATAGCCATGTTTTCAGCTCTTATGTTAATATAAGTATTTTAAATGCTAGGAATTTTTGGTAAATGATTGTGTTTATGGTTTTTTTATGTGTTTAAAAAATACTGTTTAAATAAAGATAGTTGTCCCTGCAGACCTCCCAAACAGCTATATCGCTGTCTTTGGTATGTCAGATCTATTATTCTCCTCCAGAGTAAAATCACACAAAGGTCGCTGCCCCAGGCCTGATCTCAATGGCGAATGTAGTGGGATGGATCATATCACAGGATGGGCACTTATGTAATACCTTTGAGTACTTAACTTTCTATCCTAAATTGCTGTATAGCATTTCTTACTGAACAGTTACTTTGGCCTTTGGAAGGTGGTCTACCTGTTGTCTCACTGAGCCAAGGTACCTTCCTCTCACCTCTTGTACCTACAGGCCAAATTCAAACCCTGTCAGTTAAGCAGCAGAATAAATTCACTTTGGGTGGCGGGTGAGGGGGGGGACAGGTGATTGATGTGGTTCAGCTCCACTTGTTCGTCGCCTTGCTTCAGAGCTCAGCCAGGCTGCCCGCCAGCTATTGGCTGCTGGCAGCGAGGGGTCACCCAGCTCGTCCAATTAGAACTCGGGGCTGTAGCATGACGCCGGCTCATTCGTCACCTAGCTACAAGGCCGAAAGGCAGTGGCGCCTCAGATACACAATCGACGATGTAATGACACAGCCACAGGGAGCAGCTCTGGCGACATGTTTTGGCAAATTACGTTTTCTCAAATCGGAGCAGCACCGGCCCCGAATCTGTGCAGTTGTTTCGGAGGTGTGATTGGTATTACTCTCTGTACGGTGCCTTTATTACTGGGTGGTGGCCATTAGAGGATGAAAAAAAAAACCCACTTGTGCCAGAGCTGTGGATATTCTGCTGGGAAAACAGTGTAGCGCGGTGCGTGCAGTCCTGTTGCCTGGCAACCTATGTTGGCCTTAAATAACCTACAGCCGGTGGAAATACAGCAAAGAGATTAACTCGATGTGAGAGTTCACGTGAGGTGAGACATGGCGGCCGGTGTCCCGATATGCTTCTCCTGTGGGCCATCATTTCTTCAAACTACACACCTCCTTAAATGTTATCATAATTGCACAGAAAATGACATATAACTGTGTCATGTATATACTGGACCTGTGCGGCATGTTCAATTAAGGGCTGGTGCCTTTTAATGTGTTTTTTTTTGTATTCTGTGATAAGTTTAAATGATTTTGTGAGCTTCTCATTTACAAGAATTGTCCAGTGGTGAAACGTTAAGAACAGGTTAAGATAAGCATGTCAGATGTGTCCGAAAAGGAGGAAAATGATTTTGAGATCAATATACATTTCTTTCAGCGATGAGTCACCTTCAGCCGTTGTGCAGAATAATAAAATATGACAATTTCTAGACTAACAATTATTAGCATATTTAAATGCAATTTCACACATTCAGGTATATGTGTGGGCTTCCCCGTCATTTTCTGTGAAATATCTGGGCGTTCCTTTGTCAGAATGCCAGGAAGACAGTAATCAAATCGTCAGTGTGATTTGGAGCTGAATACAGACTCTATCAAGGCCCTTTGCAGAGGTACAGTTACATACCTGCGGGTCTCAGAATAGGCCTTCACCTTTAATTGAATGATTGGCTTTGTCAGCTTAATCAAGAGCCCTTTGATCGTTAGGCCACTAATGATAAAAAGGCTTGTTTATCATTACCTGCATAGTTGAGCAAACTGGCCGGGTTCCATGGGATACCTACTGCATGCTTGAATGGGCAGGAATGAGTTTATAGGGAAACTTTTGGAGTTTGTCTGGATGTGGCGGTTTGGCAGAGATTAAGGGAAGAAACAAAATATAACAATAAAATGAACCATTCCAGTTTTTTATTTAATCCAAAGCAGCACGCCTTTCTCAAAGGCAGAACAAAAGTTCCCAACCTTGGGATGTGAACTTCTAAACTCCTGGTTATAATTCAAAATCCTTTATACACTTAACTATCTTCTGATCATCTAGGCCATCCGTGAACTCGTTGGAACCATAATCCGTTGCTCAGCCTCTCAGTCCCGATGACAGCGGTTGCTAAGTGGGATTTTCACCCTAGCAACAAACCTCTAACTTTAGCAACCTGTCTGTAACTGGAGTAAAGGCTCTCTGTAGGCATCAACCGACATCTAGGTTGATCTATGCAATCAGGGCCCCAAAGTCTGTCGCCGAAAGTGTCGTGAGTGGAGACGAAGCTGCATCGGGCACTTTGTCGCGTTCCGTTCGCCTTATGTCCTCGTTTATGTGTAATTATACAGCATCGCGACTGCTTTCGGGATGGATGGTAACGGCAAGCGTGACTAACGGCGCGTCTGTTGAACTTTGACATCTTGAAAATGAACGTTTGCAGTGCGCCATTTGCCTTGCCGTACATCGCTTTGGACAAAAGCGTCTGCAAAAATGCAAATGTAAATGTAACGATAATGGGCGTGTGCCAAAGCATCTCATTGTCCTTGGGGTTCACCTGCACGGACAGGCATGGCGCGGCAAAGATACTTTTCTGAGCTTGTATTTCTTACATTTTGTTATGTCGTGAAAATAGAGGGCCTACTCATGAGCTCCAGCTTTGGATTTGGTGGTCAAAGCAGAGGAAATACTTTTTTTCAAAATCAACAAGAAAAATTAAGGTTTAATCTGGATTAGGAGGCTATTGTCATATTCTGCTTAGGTAGGGTAGCCAGATCATCCTTGTCAGTGAAGGCAATTTGAGCCACTTTAGGTTTTAAAAACTACTTTAAAACTGAAAGGCATCTGTGCTTGATTAAAAGGAGTTCAGTTCAAAAAGCTAAATAATTTTGTGATTTTTTTTTTGAAAGTTGAAATTTGCAACTGAGAAGAATGATGTTTTTGAAACGTTGATATTTAATGTTAACCACGCTTGGAACAGTGGTGTAGTGGTACAGTGGTTAGCACTATTGCCTCACACCTCTGGGACCAGGGTCCGAGTCTCCGCCACGGCTCCATGTGTGTGGAGTTCGCATGTTTTCCTTGTGTCATTGTGAGGTTTCCTCTGGGTACTCTGGTCTCCCCCCCACAGTCCAAACACAGACTAACTGGAGATATCAAATTGCCCCTAGGTGTGCTTGTTTAAGTGTGCCCTGTGATGGGTTGGTGGCCCATCCTGCCTTATACCCGTAGGCTTCAGACCCCCCGCAACCCTGAATAGGATATACGGTTACAGAAAATGGATGGAACCATGCTTGGAGGTCTGTGACGTTCTATGAAGTTCCTTACGATGATCTGGAAAAAGTATAGCTTCTATTATTTAGTTTTTACATTAAAGGTCTCGGACACTGACTCATTAGCCCATAAATAAACAAAACAGATGCAAATATGAGCTGTTGTATTTTGAGTACAGATGCAGGTAATCTATATGATGACTGAAAGTCATCAATCCTTAGGTCTCCTCTGTCACGTCCAAACCAACAGCTGCCTTACCTGAATGGATTGAACTTATCCAAATCTTTCACTTTTGCTTCAACTCCTATGGAGACGTCAACAGAGCAGCTTCGACTGAGGTGAACCAACGGCATCTCAGTGGCGCTCTCATCTACTGAATGTCGAGGAGAGTGGAAGCCTCGCTCCATCAGCACTCAGAACTGTCATTTCCAGATGACGCTTAAGAAAAGAAAAATATGAGCTTCCATCGTATTCTGGTGACATCTTAGGAGTCAGAGCCAACAACGGGCCAGTTTTGGTTCCTGTCACCTTATCGTACACCTCTACCGGGCTTTGGTCCTCTTAAGTGTTCTAAAGCGGAAAAATGTATTTCATATTTTATTGAGACATATCCAAGTACATGGCCCTGTGATTAATTTCTATTGCAGTAAAATATTTATTTTTGTGTCTTCAAAGGGTGACATTTTCATTTGATCTTTCTTGTATAATTTCACCTAATATAAGAATATCCTTAGGGCTTGTAAGTGTTATTGGGCGTAGGATATTTTTTGTGTTTAGAACATAATTGAAATAATTACTGCCTGGTTCTTACTTAGCTGAGGTTTATTGTGGTAAAATTGTGCATTTCTTTGATTTATATGTTGCTTTTCCTTTAGATATAAGGTAAGGTCAGTGTAGATCTCATTGTCATTGTGGGGAAGAGATACCAGGCATGTTCTTGTATGTTTTTTATAGAGATAACTGCTATTGACATATGCAGATATAATGACCTAAGATGACCTGCGCATTACACGCGGGAAAAAATGCAACATGAGACACATGACCAGATAAGGAATAACTTCTTAGAGCTTTGCATTTTTAAGGGAGGTCTCTGGGCTATAGCTACCAATATTAAACGAGGAAATCCATGTAGCTAAAGTTACAAAAGCAATGATTATGTGAAGGGGGCAGTTGAATGTGCCTTAATGGTGACTGTTTTCATGTTTGCAGAAGGGGGATAAGGCAGATGATACCCTCACCCGGGAGGAGAGCTCATCGGACAGTGTCCCAGCGAGGACCGTTGGCCGGCCGGGGAGGAAACGTAAACAGCTTTCAGTAAGTGCGATTCCCGACGTCTTTAGATGTGGGGTGTAATCAACACCCATCACAGTCTTCTGTTACCGGAGGTCTTAATGATGGTCAAAATAAATTATGAGGAGTGACGAATGTTGTACGATTAACAACTTCTGCTGCATGTTAGCCGTTACGTAATTTTTGTTCGTTGAGGTGAGCAGCACATTTGTACTTTTAATTTGTCGTAAAAAAAAATGAGGGGCATTCAGGGAATTCGCATGACACTTCCTTCCTGTGTTTTTTTTCCTGTGGATTATCTCATGATTGGGAGAAGTAGCTATTGGGGAATTATTCCCGGTCTATGGATTTTGAGGTCCGGCTGGTTCTGGCGTCCCTGCTTCTCGTTGAACCCCTTTTGGTGTGCGATGTCGTCCTTGAGTGGCGCGGTCTGGGGGAAGTGTGCCCCATGCTGTCGCCTGGCAGAGAAGGAGCCGTGGCAGGCCCTTTGTTGAACCGCCGTCGAGCCACCGCACGGCTTCTCGGCTGAAACTCTGAACCACTCTTGGACGGAGAACAAAGGCCTGTTGATAGCTGGCAGGAGAGCTGAGTCACATGGGTCCGACTCCTGGGGTCAGACACAGCCAGAAATGGCGTTGGGATTTGTAAAGACACTCACTAACATATGCTGAACCTCTTTTGTTTTGATTATGTTTTTTTCCGTTTTTAAAAAATAAATTTGAATGTAAGACTATCAGAAATGCCTTCAGTGAAGAAATGCAGCTCTACGAACAGTTTTTTTTTTCCGACTGCAAAGCCTTATTTTTGATGTGTTTCTCTGAGCTCTTGACAACATTCGGAACAGATCATTCTGACTACTGCTATAGTATCTACTCAAGGTGTGCAAAGTATTTTAGATTTCAAAGTGGGCGCTGTGTTCAATTTGTACTGTTACTTACTGTTACATGGACCTAACTCTCAACAATTTTGAGCCTTGAATATCATGTAACACCGGAAGGCTTCTCTCTTGTTTTCATGAGGTTGGGGGGTGGGGCTGCCACTAATATATTGTTTAAAACGTTTTTTAAAGATATGAACAGATTTCACAACAGAAATACGAGCATGGAGACACTCATATGTCATTTGAATCTGTAGAACATCTTTAGGCTACGTGAGCATGTCCTGGTGTAACGTTTCACGCATATATTTCTTACACTTTGCCACATTCCAGGTATAACTGGCAAAAACGCACCAGGGTCAGCTGGTTTGTTCACTTCCCAGTTGTCGTCACTGGGAACAGATTATTATTACACTGCAGCTCCAGTGCAACTTATAAGCAGGAAAAAATTGACTGCTTGTGCTGAATGGAGGGAGTTAGGACTGCCATTACATTCTCCTGCTGGATATGTTTTATGACATTTTTCTCATTAGACGGGGAATCTATCTAATGAGATATTCCTACAGATAAATGGTATTATCTTACATTACATTACATTAATCTTACATTAAGTGCAAAATAATAACCTTACTGTGTAGCAGATTTTACGCATGAATATTGTTCATTTTAGTACTAAAATTAACACTGATTTTTATTTTACCAAGCACCTCCCTCATCATGTTGAGACTGATTCCAAACATGTTGTTGGGGGTAGTATTTCACTGTTTTGTCATTTCCAGTGTTGGGAAGATTACTCTGGAAATGTAATTCATTACAATTACAAGTTATCCTATTTAAAATGTAATAGTAGTGTAACTATTTCAATTACTATATGAAAGTAATGTAACTAATTACATTTGATTATTTTTTGATTATTTTTCTAAATTATGAATTAGTGAGTATCATCCATTAACCATTTTAAAATTGTGTGACCTGGCAGTGTTTACCTTATAGCAATACTAAACACTGACTACTGTCAAACTTTTTTCAGTACATGAAGTAACATCATTATAATTGTTCAGATTAATAAAGATAATATAATAACAGCCACCATTGGGTCAAACTCCAACCCTCATTTTACTGTCAGATCATACAGTTTTAAAGTCACAACATTTTTATAAAATCAACAACATTGCAAAATCAAATATTTAACATTCAACAGCACTCAATAAGTAGCTGTCTATTCTAGCTTCAGGTTTACATTATGATACAAACATTTTATACTTGCGAAAATAAATGGTTCCATTTTACTTCTGATCTGAACAGTTCTTGCATCAGATAAGATATTTAATTTCAGCTGATTGTGCAATCACTTACTCTGCTTAAGTCCATTTTTCAATCACAAATCATGGAAGCCTAAAACAGTACCTTTGCAGCACTGTAAAATTAAATGGGTTAGCGGAGTGGCATGGTTGCATCGCTCAGGGGTTAGCTAGCTAGTGAATCTCCAAAAGTCAGTACGACATAGCATGTCAGCAGTGCTAGTATCAGACCTAACATAAATTACCAACATCCTTAGCATAGTAAAGGAGGATGGCACATTTTCTCTCAATGGGATCAGAAGCGCACGTGTGGCTTTAAAGCGTGGTGCACACTTTGCGATTCATTGTGGTGTTTACACTTTTTGTTCCCTTATGCGTTGTAGCATATGATTGAGTTGGTGTCGTCGTCGTACAGTCCTACAGCATACCTGCCGTAGCCAAGATTATTAGATCTATATCGCACAGATCAGTAATGATCTTATAAGATCGCTTAAGTCACACAGTGTGCACCGGGCATTACACTTTAGAAGTATGGTGTGGCACGCTTAAGGTAGGCATGTCTTACCTGCTTTGTTTAATGTGACTGTTTGCAGTGACAGTAAGCTGCACGACAGCCGGTAAACAAGCATTACATTGCACAGTAAAATTTGTGCCTTTTTCTGAAACGTATTGGAAATGTGGAACTTTTTTAAAATATGTATTTCCAGCAAAGGAATGCCCTTTCTTTCTTTGCCTGACATTGCCTGCTACAGAAACTCAGACCACTCAGGCACGTTAATTAGCAGAAATAGCGCGACACGATATAGCCAATCAGAAGCATCAGAATAGTATCAAACTTTCGGCTGTGGTGGGATATAGCAAAGGAGGATGTTTTGCTTAAGAAAACCATGCAAAGCAATAAAAATAATATTATTAAATATATCGGCAATATTTTGCATACAATGTTAAGATGTAACTAAAATTGTAATCACGAATATTTCCCTAAGTAACTAATTTAATTACATCTTTTTCTCTAGTAACGGTAACGGATTACAATTATATACTTTTGTAATTAAATTACGTGACACTGTTACATGTAATTCGTTACTCCCCAACACTGGTCATTACATTTACTGAACAGTAAGTAAATTAAACACTCTAACAGTAAACTAACAGTAGACAATATAGAGAATGCAAAACAACATTGATGTGATTATTTTTTTATTAATAATACTGATTTTTGTTTTATTTTTGTTGAATAGCTTTTGATAGTAGAGTTGAAAACAAATTTGAGTATAACCTAAGTAAGCCTATAAAATGTATTTTGTTTTTGTCTTCATCAAATAGGCCTAATTTATTACCAAAATGATTTCCAACTTTTAAAAAGCAGTATTAACTTAATAAAAGCCATTTCTGAATGAATACCAACATGTAAATGTCTGTTTACTCTGTAGACCTTGGCAGTGTCGTCCTCAGAGTAATTTGTCACCTTAATTTGAACGTGAAAGTGACTTGACAGCAACTTGCACCTTACAAACAGAATTCTTGTGCCGTCCTGCCCCATTACTCAGTCTAATCTCGGATTGTTTTTCCTCATCGATGGCTCTTTCTCTGTTTAACTACTTTTTGGGCCGGAATTCTTCACCGGGGGCAAACGATCGGGATTCTCACGTGTTCTCCTTTACCTTAATTTGCAGGTTATTTAGCGGTGAACTGCACTGGTGTGTGAGGAGCAAAGGAAAGACGAGGCTTATTTCCTAAGGCGTGTATTAATTCTGACATGTATGCGGATCCACGCGGATCCGAGCCCCAGCGCGTCTCACCACTGATTGGGCAATTTTGCAAATCTATATCTTCCTGGGCTGCATGGTGCCTGAAGATCTAAAAGATTCTTCCTAAACTTTACATGGCAGCAGTAGAAATTATGATGTCTTTCAACCACACTAAAAAGAATATATATCTGTAGATTCTGGAAGACTGAAATTGCTTGTACTTGTTATATTCGCATTATATTAACCTATATAGCCCTTTCGGCAGTGTCCGGTGTATTTTTTTCCTTTCCAAAAACCTTTTGTCGCTATCTAAAAGTAAAATGTTTGTTAAGTGCACTTTTAATTTGACTTGATTTACGTGTTCTTCGAAAGAGAATTAATCTTACTGATTTCAGAAGGGAAGTAAACCATATCTTGGGCTTTAATTTTCAGATTTTTATTTAGAAAAATGCACACATGCATTGTATTTGTTATTATATGTCTTGCATGTTAGGGTTAGCATGTAGGATGTAATATGGAGCCATAGGCGGGTACACCCCTACAATCTGCAGCCTGGCGTCTCTGCTTTGTTTACGGAAATCGGTGCTTTCGAGCTGTTTTAATTCCTCCGTTTATTTCTTGGCACGACATTATATTATGCAGTATTCACCATTTTGTGCATGTCTTTGTGGCTTTATATTCCGAATATTATTGTTAAAAAAAACTTATGTCTCTGCTTCCATTCTCTTAAGGTCTGCAGTTCTCGGCGTAGCTATGTCTAATGACAGCCACCATTTACTGGACCAGCGGCGCCTTCCATGTTAGGGAAACGACAGGGAGTCTTTTGGCAGACAATGGAGTCTGCATCTTTTGAGCCCTTAATTTACTTGATTTTTAGCTATTAACGATTAAATTAAACGTTAGATTTTGGTCCTGCAATAATAGATCGCCCCGTTTTAACGAAGGGTGAAGAGAAAGTGGTCGGTCTTTATTCACTTGGACTGTAAATGACACGCAGTCTGCCCCCGTAAAGCATCCGGCCAGCCGCGTCTTTCCCTAAAGTGCCCCAGATCTCAAAAGCTGTGCTTTGATGTTAGGCTAAAAATTCAAAAACCTAGATCTGTTCGCGATTACGTGCTCTGTGTGAGACATTCAGTCCCGCGAAATCAAGCACAGTGTCAGATTCAATATTGAATCAATCCGACATAGGTTGCTTATATGTTCCAAAGGGTACATTTAAAAATATGCACGAAACTAGAAAACTACTAACTAATTTTGCGTGATTGTTATGTTGTTATTTATAGGCTTAAGCCCCCAAAATTAATAGATCTGTCCCTCGATCCATTTAAAGACCACTTCACCCGGAAAGGCTGGTGATAATCATAAATATATATATGTTGTGTGATACTGTGTATGGTAACAGTGTATCATGTACACAATTTAATGCTCATGTATATTCCATTTTTAAATGTGTATAAAATATGCACTGAATGATTTGTCTTCATATTGACCAATAAATCATGCATCGTGAATCTTCATTACGAATTGAAGGAGAACAGGCTTTCTTTAAACAAATGTAAAGCCTGGGAGATTAAGTCAGTAAATGTATCGCTTTCTGACATTAATGTCTTGACCGTATTTACTTTGACAGAGACGAAGGATGAGAGTGTGCACTGCAATACCTAAAACGGTATGTAATTATATACGTACAGTCTAGCTTATCATACCGAGAAGATATGCTCACAGAACTTTTGCAAAGAGGAAGCCCGTAGAATAAATTAATCAGGGACGCGTTTGGTGCTCACCCCCATACAAATACGGCATAGACTTTGGGGTAACTGTGTCTGTGTCATGTGCAAACAGGTTGAAATGCTGATTTTGCAAGATGATAAAACACATGAAATGGGTGAAATAATATGGATGAAAAAAAACATTGTTTGTAGCTCTAACGCATCATCATCATCCCTGGAAAATAGAAATTACATCATACACGTCCACTAAATGGGTGACCGGCTAATGATCGACGTCAATAAACGCATTTTCCACGTTATGTTCTGTGTGACAATCCGTTGACATTGAGAAGTGCACAGTGGCCAGTAGACATTTCGCTGTGGTCTTCAGCAAAGGAGAGTGGGCCTTGCCATTAAATAGAAATGCTGGCTTGCCGCATAGGAAAATGAATTTTAGCTTAACTGGAGGATTGGATTAAACTGTCCCGATTTCGTTACAGTTGACATCGGGTCTGTGGTATCTGGGATGTATGATACTCTGGCAAAGCGGACCTTACCCATCTGTCATCCATAACTGCTAACCCAGTGCAGGGTCACAGTAAGCCTGCATGGTGCCTGTCCCAGGGATGCACAGGGTACCAGGCAGGGGGAAACCCACCATGGGATCCCAGGCCCTTGCTGCAGGGGGCACACTCACAACCTGAATGAACGTGGGGGGGACATGTGAATTCCGCACACATGGACATGGTGCCAGTGGCCGAATTCAAGCCTCAGGACTCTCACTAGATGGGGGGGGGGTTTAATTATTTCTTGGCATTTTTTTGTGATTTTATCCGCCTACACATCTAACTGTAGCATTAAGTTATGTATATATTTTGCAAAGACCTTGATTATCTGACGTAGGTATGCAGGCAGTGGGCTAAAACAGAAACCTGGACCGGCTCCAAGACTGGGGATTGAGGGTTGAGATCTACTGTTTGAGAAGCTGTTAGCCAGCGCTCTCCGCTGCAGACATGGACGTTTTGAAGCCGACCGCTGAGCTGGAGCTGCCCACGTACGGCAGAGACAGCTCACGACTCGGTGTCTAAGTCTGCAGAACAAGCATCGGGGAAAAAACAAATTCATGACTTATGTTTAAACTTCATAATTTCCCCCCTGTACTGTTTCTTGTAAGGGGCGACGTGCGGCCGCTCAGAAATGATGTTCTGGAGTTTGTAAGTTCAGCTTGCCGGGTTTCCAAGTTACAGTTCCAAAGTTCAGGTTTAGGATTCCAGCGCCTTCTGCATTATTCTCTCACGATCCAGCGGCGGTCCGACCCGAGACTTATAAACTACAGTGCCAACTGAGTTATACCCCTGCATTTTTGTGTCAAAACACCTCAAACATTTAATGGTATCTAATGTAAGCAAGACCGGGAAGCCATATATTACCCTGCGTTTCAGGTTCAGGACCGGATCAGGATCAGGTTCAGGATCTGCATGATCCAAAAAGCATTATAGCACATGCCCTATACTTACCCAAGGCATATTTTGATACAGCAGTTCGAGGGGGTTATCGGTTATCTCTGGACGAGTCAGGTGGGTGGTCACCCTGTTGATTTATTCTGCCTGTCCTTCGATCCCCAGTTTTATATTGATGAGCTCTGTTTGCGTTGTCCCCGGTAACCTACACTTGTTGACTCCTGCAGAGAAAAGTCAGTGAAGCGATGTTTATACGTGTGTTTTTCCCAGAAATCCCAAGTTCTGCCATCCGTGTCCATTTCCACCCGTCGATGAAAACAGCCACCTGTGAAATAAATCACCGGCTTGCCACCAAGGGTATTTGGTTTGTTTACTGGGCTCCAAAGGCTGTTGCGTGTCATGTGCGGAGATACACGCTTCTGCCTTCTCTTCAACCTCACAGGGCTCTTTATGTGATTCTTGTTTCTCATAACGAAGTCACATAATTCCTCATTCATATTATTAAGTTAATATTTTGAGTCCGACTCTGATGTTTACATCTGCACAGTTTCATCGGGACAAAGTTTGATTGATGGTGTCTAATCTGCGTTTCGGCCTGCTGGGATTCTGCTTGCTTATGTGCGATGAAAAATAAGTTAAGAGAGTTGTAGACATGAAGGATTTTTATTTTATGTCTAATCAAGAAATGTATTTCCACCATGGAAATGTGCTGAACTTATTGACTGATTGGTCAAGTTTCTAGAACCCTTGAAAAGATTGCTCACGTGACTTAGCCTATCCTGTTTTTGAACCATGCGCTGATGTTTGATCGAGGTTTCAATGATGTCAGAGGTGTTTTGAAGTTTTGCCTTCAATGTCACATTAGCCATTAGCGTCCCCATGCCATCACCGTAATGAAATGTGAAGTTTAGTTGTGTGTCTTGTGTTTCTTATCCAGATGGATACCTCCAGTCTCGTGAAGGAGCCTCAATCTGGACCAGAGACTCCCACAGGTGCTGACAGGAAGTCTCAGGGGCAGGTCCGCAACGGAGACCTGGACTCCCACACAAATGGTGCTACACCCAGGAAGCAAAACCGGAAGGCCCCGGAAAACGGAGTCTCCAAGGAACCTCCCTACAAGGCTGAGAACGTTCCAGGTCAGGGCAGCTTCAAGAAAGGCCACGCAGAGTCCTCTCAGGAGAACGGCTATCTTGCCCACCTGGACCAGGAGTCAGACACCAACGGGGAACAGGTGGCATCAACGCCTCAGAAGAAGCGAGGCAGGCGGAAACTGGAGCACCCTGAGAAATGTATGTGGTCGCCCTTCTTTTCTTCCAGCCCTTAAGTTTAAGGAGGCCGAAAACATGGTTATTAGTAAAATATAAGTAAAAATAAAAAAAAGATATAAAAGCATCATTTGATTATTTAATTATGGGTGATGAATAGTATAACCCTTGCCACAAAAACATACTTTTAATTTACTCGGTCGTTACTGAGCGGGGAAACCTTGCATACTGTGTATGGTGTGAGCGAGGCATATTTATGGGAGCTGTTTGTGTGGGGCGAGCCTGTCATTTGCTAGCAGAGCCCTTTCTCCTCGCTACGTGTGTCACGCGTGTCACTTACGCGGCCCTTACCGCTCGCCGCCAGTTTATGATTACATATGTCGTCCAGCTACCTGAATGGACAGTCTCTTCATAAATAGAAGAAGGACGATTTAAATTAAATCGATAAACAAAATGCATTATGTAACGGTCATTTAAAATGCTTTACAAGCATAATGGCAACGAAGTGCATCAACAAATTATGAACATTAATGAAAGTTTTGATGTATTTCTGTTCTAGAAACACCTCATTCTTATGGATGTATGCTTGATGTTGTACACATTATATTCCTGGCCCATTATGTACCCCTAATTTTATTTGTTAGATAACCTGTTTTAATAGCATAATTGGTTTATTGGACATATTTTAGTTGCCTAGATAAGTTTATGGTGATTTTTATAGCTTGGTTTATACTTGCTTTATACTCTAGGATCTTTATGGGACTCTATCTGATTCTTACTCTAAACATGCTGCTCTCTTTTTTTAGTGGAACGATAGAGCGTCCACACATGCAAATGTTTCCCAGAAAACCCTAACAGTCCCACCCAAATAGGCTCTTACACACGTATGTCAGTCCGGAAAGGAGTTAACGGCGTGTTGTAAACAGGACGGGCCAGTGCATCCATAGAGCTTTTACTTGTGAGCAGATGTCACATTTCTGTGGCATGCATGTCTCCAGGGGCCCATTTTGGGGAGAAGGGGGCCCCTTTCCGCTCTGTCGTGAGGCCGTTTATATACTGCATAGAGGCTGGAATGGCTGACTTCTGCTGGTCATAGTAAGGCTTCATTCTTTTTTTGTTTCACTTGAATGAAATGAATCCTCGATCGGCTTATTTGACACTGATTTGTTTACAACAGATAGCCATGGATCCGTGTGGCGCTTTGTGGTGATTTGGTGAGATTCCTAAAAAACGGGGCATAAGGAGATCCGATCGTAGGCTGCTTAGCATCTCACGCACACATGCTTTCTCAGACGCAGAAAGGGCAGTGACAGTCACAGACACAGCATGTCCTTTGCCTGCGTGAGCGAACCAGAATGGCAGCAAACTCACAGAAACACGTGGAAAGGATAAAGGAAGGGATTAAAAGCACTCACGCACACGTGTCTGCCCTCGTGTACTGCGGCCAAGCCGCCAAAAGATAAGCGAATGCTTCATCGATCTCGTAAACGGGGCCTGATAGAAACTGTAATATAATTTGATCTGTTAGAGGCGAGCGTACAGCAGAGCGGATAGAATGACACAGAGTCAGCCGCGCAGTTTGGCGAGGGCCCACTTGGCACTGTGTCTACGGTAGGGCATGAAACCAAACCTTCACACACACCCAGTGACCTTCTCGCATACACACACACGCACACACACAGACACAGACAC
>JAODKM010000025.1:16483098-16494971 GCA_026780845.1 Petrocephalus sullivani
CATGAATTGGTTATTTACTTACGTAGCCCCTTTGACTTGGTGGGAGAAAATACTCAAGGGCGATGTTGGAGAGGTATGTACCCGGGGTGGGGGGGGGGGTTCTGTTTGAATTACACCCTCAAGGCCGGTGTTGCAGTTTAGGAATAACGTGCATTTCTATGAGAACATTAGAGAGGCTCCAGATCTCTCGCCCTCCATCTTGCCTCCGCTCAGCTCTCCGTGGGAGGGGCGTCTGCCCCGATTGGTTGACAGAGACGGCAAATCCAAGCACCGGCCTCATTAATATTCAGCAACCCCCTGCTGACACATGCTTATAGCAGCTTTACGTTGACGCCAATGAAGCAGTTTCACGCTGAGAGAGTTAGATGCAAAGAAGGAATGATCCAGGCATCCAGATTTAATGCACAGAAAAGATGTTTAAACGGTTCAGGGGCACACGCAGAGGCCCTCAGTAGAAGTGAGGCACCAAGCTTACAATCTGCATTCTGAGAACATTCTGGAATCCTTTATCTACAACATTTTGTAATTATCGAGTGTCTGCGAGTGCGATACAGTCGAATATGCGTGCGCGCGCACACACACACACACACACACACACACATATATACATAGAGTGCTATATCTCTGTGTAAGTTCATAGTTAATTACAGATAACGTGGTTAATAAAAATAAGACAAGATGGATGTCACTTTCAACATGAAAAGTGGTTAGCACTTTTGCGTTACACCTATGGGACCAGGGTTCGAATCTCCACCCCTGTTGTACTCGTGTACTTGCGTGTGAACTGGAATGACCAAACTGCCCAATGGTTTGAATGCGGGCATGAATGGTGTGTGAGTGTGCCCTGTGATGGGGTGGTGCCCCATTTTGGTGTGTTTGCTGCTTCTGCGGCATGCATAGGGATGACCCAGAGTCACAGATACTCATGGTCCTAGTGCTGTCTTTGTCTTAGACGCATAACAGCTCAATCAGCCACTGGGAAACAGCCCATAGTTTAAACTTTTTTTTGGGTGTGCTCTTCACCTTCCTCTGGGTGATTATAGCGCCATTTTCCTCTCGTCCCTCGTGTCTTGTTAGACTTTGGAGAAACATTCATACTGCGGAAAACACCATGCACAAATAAGAGTAACAGGAAGAGTCAATATTAAAGGGGAAGTATCCTGACTGATTGATGGAATCCCCTTAATTTAGGGATTAGACAGGAGAGAGCCAGTGGATTAGGTCATAAGGATCCCAGTAGCACATTTATTTGCTGAGAGGAGGGCGGTCAGGCTAACAAAGGCGTCTTTATTCATCGGAATCCAATATCTAGTGTAAATATCCAGTTTGTTGATGAAACCAACAGCGATTTCTCATCCGCACGGTTCATTTAGCATCTTTGAGGAACACGTTGTGGAGCACTGGTCATTACTGGGTTATTTACTATTTACAGTCTAAAAGGACAAGGCAAGAGAAGACACCACTCATTGGAGTTTTACTTACACAAAAATGTTCCGGGGCAGAACGAAAACTGATTGGTTCAGAGAGATAACTAATCAGGGCTTGCGTCAGAGGTCAGACCAATCAGATGTCTTTTTCCTGCCTCCTCTAGTTACTTGAACCCACCTTCTCTAAAATCTGATTGTTATCTCTCTGAAGCAATCATTTTCCATTCTGCCCTCAGAACATTTTTGTGTAGTAAAACTCTCACAAGCGAAGAAACACTCCTTAGAAAACCTTGGTTTGGGATCTAGTAAAAAATCAGGATTTTTGTACCTTTTACCTTTGTATACTATCATCTTGCTTTATCCATTACCTGAAAGTTACTAATATACCATATTAATATATTACTAGATTAAAATCGTATGAGTTCAGTTAACTCTGTTAACGAGAGCAGTACTGGTTTAATTATCACATTTAATCACACTGTACAATCCTGAAATGTTGTGTAAATGTGAAACACCAGCAGGTAAAAGCCACCCAATGAAAACCTTGAATGCACCGACCTCCTGTGTAGCACTGGCTGGGAGGTGTAATCTGAAGGTGATCTAGAGGTCCCTCCATCCTTGAGGAGTCAGCCGCGTATATTGCATTTATCATGATGAGAAAGAGGTTTTTTTAGAAACCATTTTCCGAATCTCATTTTCAAACAGCTGGAAGTAGGACTGTATATTTTACACAGTACAGGTCCCACAAATCTATTAATTCATGTATCATTCACCAAAATATAATTGAATGAATCGTGTATCTGTACATTTTTTGAATAACGTAAAATTTTACTATTAAAATTCATGTCTGCTGTGAATTCTGGGGAGAAATTTACTGAACTGGACCTTACTAGTCCACTGTAGGCCTGTAGCCCAAAATTTATTTGAGGGACTATCTGGTAACCCTACCAAAAGGTTCCGAGGCGGGTTCAAACTCGTAACTTTGCTAAGTTTCAAGTTCAAATCCCTTATTTTAGTCTTTAAGGCCGGATGTTCCTCAGAGGTGCCGTCCTTGCTTGTCTTTCAGATGTAGAGGACAAGGACGAGAGTGGGACCGAGGCAGTTAAGAGCGAGGTGAGGTACCCGTCGCGTTCCGGCGTGCTCGCCTCCCCGGCTGTCTCACCGCGCCGATCACCAAAATTAAAGGAGATTGATTTGCCTTTTCCCACGGCCCTTATTCATTCAGCACGGGAGTCGGGGAAGAGCCCGTGGCGACCAGGGCTGGGAAATCAGCCTGAGGCAAAGGCCCGTGCAGCGGATCACCTTCCAGGCCGGAGACCCTTACTACATCAGCAAGCGGACCAGGGACGAGTGGCTGGCCCGCTGGAAGATGGAGGTAGGTTGCCGATGCATGGATTCACGGCCGCGTTTCACCCCCGGGTAGGGTCCCTATCGTCCCATCCATGAGAAAGATACTCCTGCTAAATGCTAAATGGTCGCTAAAGGGATTGTTTAGAATGAGGTGTCCCAGTTGCAGGTGAAGTATTTCGTTAATCAGTGGCCAATTCAGTCAAATCGGGCAGTAACTCGGCGGGTTAAGAGGACAAGGATCTGGGAATCGTTATTCTGCTCGTATTTTGAGAATAACAAGGCTTTTCTGTCGGTTGTCACATGCATGTTGGCTCTGTTTTGCCTGTTTTGAGGACAGTGTGTGGCGTAGGGGGTCATGGTGCTCTGCTTGTGATCAGTAGGTTGCTGGTTCGGATTCCAGGGCTGGCGATTTGATGTTGTTGTTATGCCCTTATTGCTTCAGGGGTGCTGCATGCTTGAAAAGAACCATTTCGATGTGCTTGTGAAAATGCAGACTGACGCATCGCTTAATTTTATCATTGTTCGCATAGGAAGAAAGCGGATTTGCTGTGTTACTGTTGTTAAATCTGAAGTGAGGCGCACAGCTGGAGAAGCCATACCTCATTATGACTTTGGGGCATCTGTGTCTGGGTCATGAAGATGAAGGAGAATGACTGTGAAGCACTATGCATGTGAAGGTCATCCGGGCAGACATGCTTATTCATTTGCTAATTCATTGTTCTGTTCACGCCTGTGCCCTAAGTTACAGAAAACCGATCGCTCTCCATTCCCGTTTTGCAGAAATGTCCGGTCCGTGGCCCCGTAACATCGCGGGCGGAGCCGGGGGGCGCTGCTTCCGCTAATTAGCTAAGTGCTGTTTCAGCATTTTGCATCCAGCTGACAGCGTTAAGCTGCTTATTCCAAATCATTTACGTGGGGTCCTAAATGAGGCAACTGTGATAGCTGGCCAGAATTTTTGCCTGGATGATTTTCCGCCACTATTTTATGCATTTCACAGATGAAGGTTTTTTTTTTTTTGCATTTGTTTAGCCAAATTCTGTCTGTATGTATATGTATATATGTATTTACATTTCAAATTTTGACATACATTACATTTCACAGGCACGGCTTATGCTGTTTATGTCTAAGCTGGAAATGCAGTGGTTCATGTTCACTTCTGTAATGCCTGTCATCTGATATACAAACAGGCCATAAAAATAGTACAAAAAACACATTTTCAATTTACCACACACCACTGACATTGCACATTTATCTTCAATAGTAGGGGGTTCACAACCTACCAAATTCTTTGCAGGCTTTTATGCATTCTGTTAATTAATGTTTGTTCATTATCTGCGAGGTGCGAGGGGAGCAGCGAGTTATATGTTTCCTAGCGAAGCTCGCGCAGTTACGCATGCAAGTGTGACTGCCCTCCCAGAATGCCTCAGCGTTTCTCTGAAGGAATTAACTAGCTCGAAGTGGTGCGTTAAAAGATAAAGTTAAATTTGATAAAACCCAAAGAGCAGGCCACTCTATCTGTCTTAACTCCACTGTAATTATAATAATTCAAACTGAAGGGGTCATTTCAGCTGATAATTATCAGTGTCATATCGGCTTATAATGTCTGAGAGCGGCAAAGACAAGAGGGACCAATATGAAAAAGTAATAAAGCATTTTGTTTCCCTCAAAGTGATCGCAGGCAGCTGCTCCCAGTGTAACCAGTCCAACAAAGCGAGATGGAAACATTGCATGGATGATGTTTACGGCGTGCTATCGGGGGAGGGGAATGTCCATTTTAAAGGCTCGGTGTCACGCCAGATGTATGGACTCCAGAGAAAATCTCTGCTCGTGTTCCGCAGAAGGATCCAAGCCACCCAATAAATGACGCTGATTTCGGAGTGACGGCTCTCCTGGGTGATGTTCACCTGTCTGCAGCATCTGGGGCACTCTGAGGAAGCACCTTAGATATTAAACTCTCAAGCTAGACTGTTATATGTGTACTGAACTCATGGAAATGTAAAAGTACACTGCTTTTAGGCTGTATAATATATAACATACTGTTTCTATCCTGTTATTTTTAGCTGTTTTTTATGTTCAGTGGCTCTTCTTCCAGCTGTATTTCATGTCCTTTCGTCCTTTTTTTTGGGTAAATCTCCCTACACTCTGCTAACATTCCTTAAGTGACAGCCTCAGCTTGTAGGAGCCGTTCCCCCCGGCGTTTCCAGGGGCGTTTTATAGAAACGTTTCGACGAGAGCAGGCAGTAAATCACTAGATGGGCTGAGGAATGGCAAAAATAAAAAAGGGGGAGGGGAGGGGGGCGGGGGGAGGGGGGGGCTTTCCGGTGGGGGTAGCCAGAGTGGCGAGTTGAATTATTGGTTCGAGTTCCCGGCGCGGTGCTGTTGCCACGCAATGGCGGCGAGTGTAAGACAAACCCCCCCCCCCATGCAGCGGGCCTGAGCCGTATCCTAGTCTTCTGCGCGGCATCCTGTCCCCAGCTGACCTGGGTTTGGCCACAGGAGGAAGCTGCAAGCTGAGGCTCCACCCGGCCAAGCCCGGCGCTGGCGCTGATCCACCACACGAGCGCAGGGTCGGCAGACCCCCCAGCCTGATTATTAACACATGTGGCCCAGTGCACAGATGCCCCACCAGCTTGACGACATCCCCTAGTGGCCCGTAATGGTCCTGCAGGAGGCGTTACCCCCCCCCCTCCCCCCCCCAACTCACCTGGGGTTCCACGAGTTTCATCCACTCGACAGCTGAACTCTTTTTCAAGTGTTTCATGACAAAAAAAATATATACTGAAAAAAACCTCGTTTACAACAATTAAAAGGGCCCAAGGAACCTTGGCTTCGTTACCATGCAACTGCCAGGCGATGAGAATGCGATACGGTATGGCTCTCAGTGACGGTCCGAGAAGGATAGCGTCATGATGCGATGACACCCTTCCACCGCTGTTTTATATCCTCTCGTTGTTTCACAGAAACCACTCGTGACACATTGATTGCAGGTGTGAGTCTGTCGTTTGAAAAGAAAAACAACCTCAGTGCCCAAAATCCCAGAATGCAGTTACCAAAATGGACATTGGAAAACCACAAAGCATTGTTTGCTGGGATATCTAAATGCAGTTTACATGATGTCGTTTTTATGTCTCTACATTACGTATGAGTTGGAAAATGACAACGTGGACAGATAGATATAATTTATTGATTTATTGATTATCATCTCAAGAAGTTATTTTTTTGTCCTGCGGTTGTGATCACATTAATTAATTTAATTGAAAATGTTGCACAAATACATCATTTTTAAGCTTTTTCTTCAGAATGTACACATGCTAATAATCAATCTACCTCTTCTAGCTTTCTGTGTGCTCTTTCTTTTTTGAGAAATAATACAGCGGACCGACGCAATTTGAGGAAAACAATACGAATTTTGTTGATGTTATTTTCATTCTTAGAAGCGAAATTTCCATGAAAACTTGAACAGGGTGCCTGTGTCTGGAGACTGTCCCTGGTTCACCCTGTTGGCATCGGAAAGGGGTGTCATAAATGTGTCTGACGGATAAAAATATTGTCAGGTTGGCAGGACGTGCGCTGTCTTGTCCAAGTTAGCAGTGACAGCAGAAAAACTGTTCCTGAAGCATGCCACCGTTTGTTTGAGGCGCAATTTGCAACCATTCAAAAATTTTATTAAAAATAAGTCGATTTTAAAATTACAGTCAGGAAATGTTCCTCAACAAGTGTGAATAAGTACATTTACTAATTGTAAATGTATTACAATTAGTAAATGTACGAGTATTATTTAAATTTTTTTTCCCCAAACGTTACCATTAACCTGCCTCAATTATTAATCTCTATAATCGTGTTAAACATGTACAAAGAGCATTAAAATCAAATTGCCATGAGGTATTAAATATTATACATTTCCTATATTATCCAGGCTGTGGTTTAAAGGAGGCATCTGAAGGATAGTTTTATATTGCAATAGAATTCCCACATGCTGATGTTTTCCCCAAAAGAAGTGCACTTCATTATAATATTCCTTGTTTTACAGTCAGTCCCCCTTGTCCGGCCCCGTTTATTGGTCTAGCTCCTCCCCCCGATATGGAAATGAACCTTGTGCCATAGATATGAGGGTGAAGATGAGGTTTGCAGCAGATTTCCAGCCTGCATACAGACAGCCTCCTGGCTCACAGCCAATGTATGCAAGTCCTCTCTAGCCAACCAGAATTCCTGTTGCCGATCACCTGACCTTGAATTCCCAGACAAAGAAATGCTTTTTTTTTTTTTTTTTTTTTCGAAGCAAGCTCCCTTAGCCTGAGAGTGGGGGGTAAAGAAAAAATTTGAGCCACACGTTGGATTTAAAGTTGTGTGCACCAGAGTTTATGGGTACGTGCATTGCATTGTTTGCTTAGCGGCAGCGTGGTATGTGATTTTTCCGTTCAGCTGTTTTTTGCAGCAAATTTTGCCTTTGACTTGTGGTATTTCTGGAGAGTTGTTACGGTGCATCTGTTCCAGGGAACTTAAAGGGAAACCGTCACTTTAAATGCAAAAAAGGGAAGCTAGACTTTTCAACCGGCTACGGAAGGACATGCACTGGGAACAAGCTTTTGAGAGAATACATGTTTGCAAGATGTGGTTGTGGTTTCTCAGATCCTTGCATTTGCCTGTTTGAAGCGAAGCTGGGAGATTTCTCCTGCTGCAGTTCTTGACTCTGCTATACTAAACTTGACAGTGCATGTTTGCAATCGTAGCTGTGCATTAAAGGTTGGAGATTCATTTGTGTTTTGCCCTGTTATTTCAGTTAGTGCTGGGAAGGTGACAGAGACCATTGGAAAATAACAAAATTGCTGTTATTTATTGTCAGATTTACTCTGAGGGCCACAAACTTGCATTTTTAAAATTCTTTTGCAAATCTATTGATAAAAAATGAGGCATTAATGTGCTCATTACTCTAAGGGAAGTTGTCGTGATTTTTTTTCCTTATGAAAAAAAAAGAAAAAGACACTTGCCACGTGAAAGGTAAGAATGTTTAAATCACTTTGTATTTCTGTCTATCCAGGAGTAATGTTTTATTTTTGTAAAGTGTTTTGGGGTAAATAAGAATGTGTTTTTATCTGTATATTATTGTTATATTTTTTATCATTATTTAATATTGAAACAATAATTTGGAAGTTTCTGCAGATTATTGGGTACGGCCTGCAGAGGTGAACGGGTTCTTGCCGTGAAATGCACAGTGTGGACAATTAGGGCAAACCGATGGTTCGTAAGAAAATCACTGGCTCACAAGCGACTAACTTGCAGTTTTGTGAAAAAAAAGGTCAGTCGGTTCAGAGAGCTATGAGAAGACTGCCCCCCCTTCCCAACCCCCACCCTCTACCCCCCTACCCCACAGTGAGCCAAGGCTAGTCAAAGGGGGGTCTTGTCTAGCGGGCAACGAGGTGACATCAGGACACGCAGATTCTATAGCTGCAGATTACATATGCGGGCAAATTCATAGTGGCTACTGAAGCAACTGCCAATCCATTAAAAGAGAAACTAAATCTGCTTATAAACCCTGTGTACTATTTCGACTTTGTCTCTTCACATAAAATCACTGAAGGAGTACGAATTTATGACGTGCAAGTAGCTTTGTGCTAGCTTAACGTTTGCAAGTTGTTTTCGGCAGTGAGCCATTCGTTAGTGAGGTCGACGGCCGCGTTTTATTACATCTGCACGTATTCAACATTGTAATCAAATGCATGTGCGTGACGACAGGGATCGCGGCGAACAGCCGCAACTTAGGTTTGGATTTCGGCACAGTTTCAGTCAAACTCTAGGCTTCGTTGTGCGCGTTGTAATGAAAGTACAGTTGTAGCTGTATGTCACTCCTTGCCATTCATTGTTGAAAGTTAGCTCAACCAGTTGCTGACTTTGTGACATATTAAATGTATAAATACTCACTGGCCGCTGTAAAGTACAGTTTAAGAACTTCTAACTTGGGAAGGAAAACAGAGACAGCCTCTGTTTGAAATGCAGTGGTACTCGGTGCCTGGAAGTCATACGGTATGAGCTATATGGCCAGTGAGTAGCATGCAGTAAAATAATGCGGGTTCTGACATTGACCACGGCTCGAAGATAGCTAATCCCTACGTGTAACGCGAGAATTGTGAGACGGCGTCTGCAAAGTTTCATGGAAATAACTTGGGCCATGGGAGCCGGAGTCACAAAAAAAAAAAAAAACAGGAAAGATCAAAAACCTCAAAGTTCTCGTAGAATTAGGGCCGTAATGAGCAGCTGTTAGCCATAGTAAGTCCATCGACGCCATCCGAATGTTATTCGCTGCTTTTATGAGGCCTGGACTTCAGCCAGCAAGCAGCATGACCCTTGCATTTTAGTTTATGTAGGTGGGTTAAAGGCTTACTGATGGTGTATCACTGAAGCTGTATGACAGAGTTCAATACCAGTGTAACTGGCAGCTATAAGCTTGATTATTTCATTGATGAAGACTTTAAGACTAGAGTTGAGTGATGCAAAAAAGTAGTTGAGCGTCATAAACTCCATGAAAGCTTTACAAAGCTCTAAGAAGACCTGTATATCACCGTATTATCATAAAAAGGTGCCCCGTGCACTGTTAGGTAATCCATAATATTTGTTAATCTTTGTATTATATCTTTCTACCAAGATTAGTTGCGCATAACAGGTCAGTGAACCGATGGGTGCAGAAACTTGTTGAATCATCGAATTGTTGATGTTTTGGCGGCTGGAGGAGTGTAGAACTTCACCTCTTCTTCAGCGTTGGCTGAATGCATATATCACTTTGCTTTTGGACGGTAGATGGTTTTGGGATTGTGCCATTATTCCAATGTGCCGTTGACTGTGAGATCGCATTTCCCACACAAACAGCTTGTTGCCATGTTGTACTGGCCAGATAAGATATACATATATCACAGCCTCTGATTAGAATAGGTGAAAAAAATTATTGATATTCCCTAATCATATCACAGATAAAGATCTCAGGGGAGATGTTTTTGATGTATGAATTTGGGGAAGCTACTACGCTGAAATTTGGAGGGAATACAATGAAACTTGCAGGAAGTAAGAAAAAGATTTATGTTGGGTGGTTGTGAAAGCTGATCTATTTTTAAGCATGCAGGGGGATCTATTGTAGGTTCTGGTTACTGCATAAAGCTCTTTATTACCCACAAAGCCCTGGGCGTCATACTGTAGCTTACTGGACAATGTATAAGCTTATGTTTAGCCACGTCTTAAAACAAGTGGTTCTGGCTATGATCTGAGAATACTGCCAGGCCCCGCCCACCAGTTCCTGTGCTTGACAGTTACGTGAGCGACAGGTGTATCGTCAGCCACAGTTTTATCATTTCCCCATTTTCTCCTGCCAAAGCCACATCTCGTAATTGCGTTTGAATGCAGCATCCCCACCTCCTGACCTGCGATCTGTCAGATCATTTAACACTACCTGCAGTGGTTTTCTCAGCAAATGGATTGCAGTGGATTGTGCCTGATCCCTAATCAATATATGGGTAACGTCTTCCCTAACAGCCTCACTCATTGTCATGAATTGTATATTCACTTACTAAGTATTGATGGCAGCAGTGACATCACATCTGCATTTGTAGTTCACTGTAGTCTATATAGAAGCTGTAGTCAGTATTAAAACTGCAAGCCAACTACTTTGCATGCCCCCCCCCCCTAACCCCAAGGCAAGGCTGGTATGCAAATTTGTATTTATGCGCCATTTCTTTTTCTTATTTTTTTCTACGACTTACATTCCTCCTTCTTGTCTTCTGTGTATTCTGAATATCAGTAACACTTTTTTGGTGACGCCCAAAGAAAATATCCTTTTTGTGACTTTGCTGTGCCTTAAATTCAAATTCAATTGAGTTTTGGATTGAGCGAAGAAGAATGTTTTACTTTGACAACTCTGATAGTCAGGTGTTCACCGTGGAATCTCCCAAGATGCACCACAGTCGTCCGGTTTGAATGGGAAAGTGGATTGGTCAGGATGTTGACCTGCTCTGGTCGACTTCCTGCCAAGGCCATCCTGTTGTGAAGTGTGAGGTCTGAATCGAAATTGGAAGCAGCTAAATCAGAGTGAAACTTGAGTAAATGACCGATATAGACGTCTTAGGTTATTTGTGGGCCTTGTTGTTTCCATTACTGCATGTTGTAAATAGCCATTCATGCATATTTACAGTAGCTGTCTTGTGTGAAAGGAAGCTGGCTTACATGTTAATGCTGTGAATTTGGTCTCTGTATGCACAGGCAGAGAAAAAAGCCAAGCTGGCTTCTGTGATGGACACCACAGAGGAGCCAGAGGGGCCAGAGGGGCCAGAGGGGCCCGAGGGGCCCGAGCTCCAGAAGGAGGAGGACACCGTAATCCCCAGCCCCCCACCTCCACAACAGCAGCCCACCGACCCCGCCTCTCCAACTGTGGCTACCACCCCAGAGCCAATCACAACAGGGGGCGGAGACAAAGTCACACCCCAGTCCGCGGACATGGAGCTGGAGTACGAGGTGATGTGCCGCTGGTTCGTTTTAAGCGAAGGACATTGTCAAACGATGCATTTTAAGTAAATCATTCAGTATGACTTGCTGGGAGGGACCTGAAAACAGATCAAAATTACACTTTTTGGTTTTGAGTTTAACAAACTGGGGGAAACGCAAAGCACAAAGAAACAGGACGCAGCCATTTTAGCGTAGGAGAAAGGGGAAACCGAGCAGGGAAAGGAGGGCGAGAGAAAACACAAGTCCGTTTTATATCACGGCTCATCTTCTCCCCCATCTTATACATTCATATAACGCACACCGACCACCAGCACTGGAAATTCATTGAAATTCACATAATCCGATTATTTAAGTCGTTAGGCTTAGAATTAAGATGGGAACGATGTTGAGCTCTATAAACTTTGTAAAAACTGACACACAGAGTCTTACATCAGTGCTGAGGATTATGTGTGTAACGCAGTTAATGCATGTTTGTGATGCATGGCTTCATGCAGCTCCATGGTGAGGAGTATGTGTGAAACGCAGTTAATGCATATCTGTGATGCATGGTTTCACGCAGCTCCTTGCTGAGGAATATGTGTATATTGCAGTTAATGCATGTCTGTGATGCAT
>JAODKM010000025.1:16495071-16511360 GCA_026780845.1 Petrocephalus sullivani
TCTGTGATGCATGGTTTCATGCAGCTCCATGCTGAGGAGTATGCATGTAATGCAGTTAATGCATGTCTGTGATGCATGGTTTCACGCAGCTCCTTGCTGAGGAATATGTGTATATTGCAGTTAATGCATGTCTGTGATGCATGGCTTCATGCAGCTCCGTGCTGAGGAGTATGTGTATATTGCAGTTAATGCATGTCTGTGATGCATGGTTTCATGCAGCTCCATGCTGAGGAGTATGCATGTAATGCAGTTAATGCATGTCTGTGATGCATGGTTTCACGCAGCTCCTTGCTGAGGAATATGTGTATATTGCAGTTAATGCATGTCTGTGATGCATGGCTTCATGCAGCTCCGTGCTGAGGAGTATGTGTATATTGCAGTTAATGCATGTCTGTGATGCATGGCTTCATGCAGCTCCATGCTGAGGAGTATGTGTGTAACACAGTTAATGCATGTCTGTGATGCATGGGGTTATTCAGCTCCATGTTCCAGTTTACTCGCTAAAATTCCCCATGATGTGAATCAATTTGGGAGCCTTCAGGCAAACTCTACATGTTAACAGGAAATTAAAAAATTAAGTACTTTTAAAGGCTTCCAGCATTAATAGCGAGCATTTCTTGGGAATTACCTAATAAATACTATTTTGTTCATTTTAAAGTCGATCTCTCTGACTTTGATTTTCCTGATTGCTGTAATTTTGCAGATTCCCTTTTGTATTATTGTTGTAAAAGTACTGTATATTACTTTTTAAAAAAAATTAAGTTTTAATACATTTTCGGTCCGGTGCTTAAGTGTGGAACCTGATGTGTTAAATTTTAATCTCCAAGGGCCACCTTTTCTACAGACTTTTGATTATTGACTTTATCAGATTAGCTATCCATATTTTTGTTATTAAAATGCTGAATTTGTCATTGGGGAACTGGGATTTCCTGTTGGGGACAAATTGTGCCTGGTGTAATCTTATTGGGAGACGGGGAAGACGAAGGCTGGGTGGGATTTATAATTAGAGGAAGAATGAGCGCATCCTGATTGTCAGAATGATGGGGACCCCCCACGTGGGATGTTCCCGGACTAATAATGATACGAGGGGCTAACCGGCACGCTGCACTCGCTGCAGGACGGCCGTGGCTTCGGGATTGGGGAGCTGGTCTGGGGGAAGCTACGTGGCTTCTCCTGGTGGCCCGGGCGCATCGTGTCCTGGTGGATGACCGGCCGCAGTCGAGCCGCCGAGGGCACCAGATGGGTCATGTGGTTCGGGGACGGCAAATTCTCTGTGGTGAGTCCCATCGCCCGTCCCGTGAAATGAGACGCAGGCTCGGCCCCGCTGTGCACCGAATGTATCGTTCTGGGGTAGCGTATTTCACTTTAAGAGTTGGGCTGTACTATTATTTCTGGATTAGCCATGGTTAAATACCTGATTCGGCTTCTTCCAGTCTACCTTGTTTACAGTCGCCAACCTGAACTTGCCAAACCCACGCTTCCAGGAAATCATGAAGGCGGCCACAGTTTTTGGCCAAGGCTGCAATCAGACCGCCGACTTATCTATACGGCAAACAAAAACTCCCAAACTTTAAATAATTTTACCCATTACGTGGAATAAAAACACCAGGAAGTGCAAATTGCTAAATGAAGGGAAAATCTCTGGCAAGGGGCCGCCGCTGTGGCCTTGTTTGATCTGCTGTCTTAGATAGTTTGGAAAGCCTCCTGCTTTTGCAAAACAAAGTTCTCTGGTACCGTTTTGTAAACATTGCCATTCCGTGTTTATGCCACGCTTTCTAAACATTGCCATAAGAAACAGTATATTGAATTATACACATCATGTTGAAAGATTCGTTTTAACTTAGTTTTGTAATCATTGAAAACATTCTCGTCGATTTGTTGAGCTTTAAACGTTAGACTTAAACGTTAACATGGGCCCGTCAGCTTTCATAATGGACTGAAGTGTAAAATCTCATCTTGATTTTCTTGGCAGGTGTGCGTGGAGAAACTGATGCCTTTAAGTTCATTTTCCAATGCCTTTCACCAGCCAACCTACAACAAGCAGCCCATGTACAAGAAAGCAATCTATGAGGTGCTCCAGGTACGCCGTTTATGAGTCTTAATCTTTGGAAATCGCCAGAAATCGCCAGATTATAGTTATTGTTCAGTTGTAATAAATTTGGAAAGAATGTGGTTGCTGAGGGTTGCCCGTTGGCTTTGCCCTTCTGGGTTTATGGGTTCAATTACAGCCTTTAGTATGATTGTGTTTGATCTTTAATGGACTGTAGTCCCAGCCAGTTCTTGCTGGGGAAAAAAAGCGATGAGTTTGAAATTGCCTACTAAAACATAGTGGGTAAAATGTAAATGTTAACACACTGCTTAAAGGTGTCTTGGGGGTGGTGTGTGGCTCAGTGGGTTGGGATGCTGTTCTTCTGATCAGAAGGTTGCCGGTTCAAATCTCAGGTTCTGCAGAGTGATTTTACTGTTGGGCCCCTCAGCAAGGCCCGTAACCTCCAATTGGTCCAACGACTGGCTGACCCTCCTTCTCAAAGATCTCCATTCCCTTGGATACACGCATCTACTGAATGTAATAATATTAAATGTATGTCTTAACTGCAGTTTTATCTATGATAAAAATATATTTAAAATTATATTCCTGTATTTAGGAATATAACAGATTTAATTCTCAAACCACTGCACAAAATGTGTAAATTGGCAAAAATTTATGGTGGGGTTGTTAGCCTAGGGTGCATAAGGACTTTACAGCCGGGACAGTAGGTGATGGGTAATGGGTTCCTAACTTCTGGCCGTTGCTCTGAAAGCCGGATGCCCCCTCCTCAACCATCACAGGTAGCCAGCAGCAGGGCTGGTAAGATCTTCCGCACTTGTCCAGAAAGCGACGAAACAGACACTTCCAAGTCGGTGGACATGCAGAACAAGGAGATGATCGAGTGGGCCATGGCGGGCTTCCAGCCCACTGGTCCCAAGGGTTTGGAACCCCCTGAAGGTATAAGATCCCCCATCCCCAACAAAACCAATGTTAGTCTGTTTTCTTAGATGGATTTCCCCTGGCCTTCACACTCTTTGAAATTAGGCATCATTTCACACCCCTTTCTACCTTCAAGTATATTGAGGTTGAATTTCATACAGTAACATCAAGGGCTGTTCACTCCATTTGTAGTGGAACTTACATCGAAGTGTCATTGCAGTATTAAAAGGAGATATATGACTGCAGAGATGATCCTGAAGCCAAATGCGAGTGAAGAAGGAATTCCTATAGTAGCATTATGTTAAATGGTATTATTGTCAGTCTCTGCTACTGCAAAGTACAAAAGAATAAACCTCGAGCCATCTTCACTGTGTTATTTGTTCAGCCATGTTTGTGGGTGTGCTGAGCCTTGAATGATCCCGGGAGTTGGCTGCTGTTTTGGTGCCCCCTGCAGGCAGTATGAGCACTTGCAGCATCGCAGCTACCAGATATAAAAGAAATGTCTCTCCTCCAGTTAGCTAAGCTAGTTTACATGAAACTGTGAGGCTTGTATTGTGTAGGGAGAGTGATAAAGTGACCCAGAAGGTACCAGTCAGGTCTGAAAGACTCTGTAAATAGCCAAGCCATAATAAGCATTGGGAACAGGTTAACTGAGAGAAATTTTGGGAAATAATGATTAAAAAATAAAAATAAATGTAACGACAAGCAATCAAGTCTGATAAATAGAGTCTGTGGTTTATTAACTGGGAATCAACTTCTAACGCTGCCCGGTTCTGTCCCCGGTAAATCTGTGCAGAGGAGCGTAATCCGTACAAGGAAGTGTACCCCGAGATGTGGATCGAGCCCGAAGCCGCGGCATACTCCTCCCCACCACCAGCCAAAAAGCCACGCAAAAACACAGCAGAGAAGCCCAGGATTAAGGAAATAATCGACGAGGGGACGCGAGGTAGAGAGTACCGGTTCCACTAGGTCGCCTGGTTTCACTAGGTCCCCATGCCACTGAAATCACTTAAAAATGCAGTAAATACAGTGGTGTATGTGTTTTCTCTAAAAAAGACTTTAGAGATTTGGTGCCTGGTACTTCTGCAGGTGTATAACTCTTATCTGTCGCCTGTGCGCAGGTCATGTGATGTATTGACTTGTATGGCTTGAGGTATTACTGTACTGTCCCACCATGTAACCACGTAGCCCAACTCCTTGAAGTTGATGTAACTGTTTATAAGGTGGGTGTCCCTAGATGAATCCTCGAAGCAGGCGTGCCCTCCTCCCCACCATTAACTGTTTTCCCCGTTGTTTCTCTCCCTTCATTAAGAGAGACTTGTGTTCGACGTGCGACAGAAATGCAGAAACATTGAAGGTGGGTACTCGTTTATGCCTGGTCTCTGTGCTTTAAGGTTGTGCAACAAAGGACTCTTGCTTTGTGATAAAGAAAAACAAACTCTAGAAGATGTATAGCATCTTGTTAGGAATCATTAATGCTTTGTGTCTGTTCCTTTTTCCTGATGTAAATCCTGAAAAAATGCTTTGTGAATTATTTTGTGGGAACTCTGATAGAAAGTGATTTGAGTACACGCTAATTCCAAAATTCCATCAAATAATAGGTCCCTCCAGTGTGAATTGAGTGAAAGGTTTTTACTTGTATCTGAGAAGGTTTTTAGTCACAGGGGAAAGTGGCACCTTCCTGCCTGCGTGTGAGCACACTTATGCGAGGACTTGCGTGGGCTGAAGTGTCCTTTTCTCTGCTCAGATATTTGCATTTCTTGTGGAAGCCTGAACGTGTCTCTGGAGCATCCACTGTTCACGGGAGGCATGTGTCAAAGTTGCAAGGTAAGAACATGTCATCAGGGCTCACTGGATCTGTGTGTGTGTAACTCTAAAGCCAGTATGTGGTGGCGTGCAGGTCTGATATGCTGGATCTGTACGCTGAGGTAACATGAGCTGATTTATTACCTGTCCGAAAATATTTGCAGCGGATGTTGTCAATGTACATTACTGTGGTTGTTCTGCATTGGGTTGTGTAAACCCAGGACAGTGGAATAATAATATTAATTATTATCATCACTATCTTCATTGCACACCTGTCCTGTATAAACCAGATGGATTTCCCTCACAGACATGTGTACAATTGACAGATATATTTTAGGCATGTATGTGGCTCAGAGGGTTTTGAGGCTGTGATCAGAAGGTCAGCGGTTCCCATGATCAACAGAGTGATGTCAGTGAAGGGCCCCTGAGTGAGGCCCTTAATACAGATTTCTCCAGGGACTGACTGACCCTGCCTTCTCAATTTTACATCCCTTTGGGTAAAAGTGCCTGCTAAATAAATAAGTAAATATACTTTACTTGTTTAGCAGATTTTATGTATATATGCTTATACCAGTTTTTATGTATATATGCTTATACCCGTTTTTATGTATATATGCTTATACCCGTTTTTATGTATATATGCTTTAGTATAGCATTTCTTGGCATTGCAGCTGGGCTGCCTGCGAGAAGGGTATTTGATAATTATTACGTATGATTATAATATGACACCGACCCCTGAGAAGCTACGTAATGGAGACTTTGCAGGCCCAATGGCGGTCACTGACACCATTCCCCCCTGGCTCAGAACTGCTTCCTGGAATGTGCCTACCAGTATGATGACGATGGATACCAGTCCTACTGCACGATCTGCTGTGGAGGACGCGAGGTGCTCATGTGTGGGAACAACAACTGCTGTCGGTGAGGGGGCCGGCAAGCCATGCCGCGGTCCGCGCATCTTAGAATATCGCGACCAGCCTGTTTACAAAAGTTACCCATGATGCGTGCCCACTGATGCGCCGTCTGTAGATGTTCCAAGGAATGAGGCCTGGTTCCTGACACGTAAATTTAATAGACAGCAGTTTCATGGTCCTTTGTTGAAAGGAAAAATGCTCAGTGTTGTACTTTTGTTCGATTGATTCTCGTGCAAAGACACGCTTGTGATCCAGCGTTTGAATCCGCTAACAGGTGCTTCTGCGTGGAATGTGTTGACCTCTTGGTGGGTCCAGGTGCAGCCCAGGCTGCCATTAAGGAGGATCCCTGGAACTGCTACATGTGCGGCCAGCAAGGCGTGTTTGGCCTCCTGGAACGCCGGGCTGATTGGCCCTGCCGCTTGCAACATTTCTTCGCCAATAACCATGACCAGGATTTCGTGAGTGCCCATGGTCGGAGAGGCCTTCACTTCACTGGTTCTACACTGCTGAATTTCATACACGGTTTACATCCTCTTTAGGATGTTTAGGTAGCTAAGTTTACTCCCAGGACAGGGAATTTATGTGGTTTTGGGACCAGTCTACTACCACTGTTATGGGTTCTTATCTCATTAGTGCGATAACTCAAAAAGTATTTGATGGAGCCTTTCAAAATTTATACTGTATGGGTGACAAACTGGAAAATATCAGTTTTTGAGACATTTCACACCAAAATTGAAGCAGAGCCTGTTAGTGGTAGCAAAGAGAAGGATAGCCTTAGATGCAGATCAGGTGAACCTTGGGACAAGTCATACAAAGTTGGACTTTTATTGAAGTTTTTGGAGAGGCGGGGAGATGGTATGCAGGGGGCTAGGGACTGCAGAGGTTGGACGGTGTGGGAGGCACAGGGATTAAATAAGGAGGGCGATGGGGCTGTCTGGGGAATATATTGTTGTCATTCTGACAGCATCTAGCTGGACAAATTGCCTCCTTAGACTGAGCTCATTTTGCGGGCTGTCTTAGTACATTCCTAGCAGTTAGACAGGCTCTGGAAGACCCAATCAAACTGCTACCATTCTGGGCCCAGAGTGATGATCTGCCTGTGACAGAACAGCAAATCCCATGCTAATCCATCCATTTTTCCCTGTGTGCCAGGATCCCCCCAAGCTTTACCCGCCTGTTCTTGCTGAAAAGAGGAAGCCCATTAGAGTCCTGTCACTGTTTGATGGCATCGCCACGGGTGAGGCGCTACTCTGACCGAAGCTTCGCTGCAGAAAGAATTATTTCACTTCTTTGAAAGTAAATGGGTAAAATGACATGCTTGTGGGTTGTCCTTGGTGGCCTTGCATATGCAGGATGTTCACACTAAAGTTTGTCATAGTTATAGTGCATTTAAAAGTCTGTGATGTCACATATACTGTACTCGCCAGTATTCTCTGAGATGGACTACTTCAGTTTAAAAATGACCCACAGACTTGCAGAAAAGAACAGGAGAATTAAAAAAAAAAAAGTCACATGACCAAAGCTAGAGGGGTATAAATGTGAATTAAGTTTACCATTCTTTAATTAGTTTATTTTCTGTGTGTTTGTACATGAGTATGACTGATGCATGTATGTTTTGGATTGTCAGTTTTCTGGATGCCATGTATGTCAGTTAAAACATACTAGCAAATCTTTGTCGCTACTGTGGGCATTAGTCGTTTCCCCTGTACATGCAGTGTATTTACAGTCGACCTTTCTGCATCGGGGCTCTCCCCAGCCCGCTTTCAATATATCGCAGGATTGGTATCAGAAATTGAACAGAGATTTTTGTGAGATTTGAGAAAGCTGCAGACGACATACAGAAATGGTTTGGAGGACACTCGGCATGTTAACGGTGGCATCCCATGTGATATTCTGCAGTGATCTTGCAGTGATCTGTGTGTCTCACATTTCTTATATCTTTTCGTTTTGCTCACCAAGAGCACCAAAACATTTTGCTCCGTTTTTCCAGATTGTAGGGGGCCTACACCCTTAATCCCCGCAATGTGGACGGGTCAACTGTATTCTAAGTATTTTAATCTGTTTAGCATATATGAATACTGCCTGATATCTGACAGTAATGACTGATAATTAGTGGATCTGTAAGGCACAGTTACGAGACAGTTTTGACCTCTTCCATGCACAGGTTTACTGGTGCTAAAGGAACTGGGCATACAGGTGGAATGCTACATTGCCTCTGAGGTGTGCGAGGACTCCATTACCGTGGGCATTGTGCGGCACCAGGGGCGCATCATGTACGTCGGGGACGTGAGGAACGTTACACGTAAACATGTGAGTGCCAGCCATGACTCCCCAGGGTGCCAAGGCTTCCTGAAATGTGTGTAGCCACATGTGAATGGTGAAGGGAAACTGTGAGTGCAGCTCTGTGAATTTAGCTCTGTGAATTTAGCTCTGTGAATGCAGCTCTGTGAGTGCAGCTCTGTGAGTGCAGCTCTGTGAATGCAGCTCTGCGAGTACAGCTCTGTGAATGTAACTGTGAATGCAGCTCTATGAATGCACATAACTTTAACCATGTCTAGTGTAGAAGGGCTTTTATGTCTGTTGTTGGAATAAGAAAAACACTCGATTTCATATGTGCTATTTTGCTTTTCGAAATAAGAATGGATATATCATTTATTTTCAGAATACTTGGCATGATTAATAATGAATTTAGATAAAGCTGTTAAGTTATCTTCAGGTTGTTTTCTAAACTATTGATTATGGTCAAGAATTAGTCCTACAAGTTGTACAATGACCTTACCCAGAGCAGTCTTAAAGCTATTCAGAAGGATTAGTTCCACATTAATAAATAGTGAAAGGTTTTACTTTCACTTTGGCGGGCCGGATGCTCAGGCAGATGGCGACACACACATGCCATAGGTGATGCGTTGTTATAAGTTGTGGGTAGTGCAGTACCAGACAGATGGACGTAGCTGGAATCTAGAGCCCCTTCTTGCATGACAAGTGTGACATCTTCACCTTCTCCATTGTGCACAGATACAAGAATGGGGTCCATTTGACCTGGTCATCGGAGGAAGCCCTTGCAATGACCTCTCCATCGTAAACCCTGCCCGCAAGGGTCTTTATGGTACAAACAGCCGAACTGTCGCTCACTGCACAATGATTCACTCACTGTCTGGCTCCACACAAAAGCCAGTCCATTCAATTCATCATACTGGTCAAACGTGGTAACAGGAAAAGGAGCTTTGCTGGTGAGGGATGTATCACGGCAATAGCCAAGTTGCTGGTGGAAGTTAAGTGAGTCTTGGAAAAAGCAAAGTTGCCATAAAACTAAAGCTTGCGTTTTCTAAAAAAGGTTCATTTTTCAGTTTTACACTTGTGTTAAATTATATGATAGGCATTTTTAGTAATGTAATATATTCATTTCATGAGCAGAACTATATTTCGGGCTTATTTGCGCTGACGATTATACATAGGAGCAGTAACTCACAGACTGGATTACAGAAGAATAGCGTGAAGATGGCCAGTGTTTCCCAGTTATGGTGAAGTAATGAAGCGCCACAGTGGAATGCGGCTAATGTCCTCTTGCTGTCATGCTTGTCGTTGATTTGATTGGCTCTCGGGTTAGGTGTTTTTTTGCTGTGTTTTAGTGCTTGACCTGACGCTAACTTGCACTTGTTTCTGAGCATTCATAGGAAGCTCGGCCTAGCTGCAGTTACACTGAGTCGGCTCCTTGAGACCTGTATGCTTATAAATTTACTATCGCTTGTATGTCGCTTTGGAGAGAAACATCTGCTAGACATATAAATGCAAACATAAACGTACAGTTTGCGTTGGGCTGACACCCTATCCTCAGTTATTCCCTGCCATGGGCCCATAGTTTCAGGATTTGGCTCTGGACCCCCAAGACCCTGCGTAGGAAAAGCAGGTATAGAAATGGATGGATGGATGGATATACATACAGTATCAGTCAAAAGTCTGGAGGCAGTTACTGAAAATCATATGTTTTTCAACAAGATAATGACCCTAATAGTCCATTCCATTTGCCTTGGGATCTGAGTTTCGCTTGCCAAGATTACGTCACATCTGCTAAAAACTCGGGGAAAGCCGAGTCGGATGCATTCCATTTGCCACAGAAGCTAGAACTCGGATAAGGTTAAAGCTAGGCATACCCTAATGCATCTACACTTTTTATCTGAACTTTTCGGCTTGAGTCGCAGGTCTGGTTCAACTAGTCATTTGTCTGCAACATGGACCAAACAATTCTTTAGCATTGCCAGTAGATAAACGACACACAATGCGGTATTTCACGTATAACGTGACCGTAGCAACACATCTATCGACTACAATAACACTGTATGGTGTACACAGCTTACGGAGTTGACTCAAACAGCCCTAAAGTGCTTAAAAATGTAAATATCACTGACTGAGCAGCCATCTTGAATCTGAAACTTGGGATACTCTGGGCTGCTCCGAGATATTTCCCAGATCTCTGAGAAACGGGGGTGCGCATGTCGTCACTTCCGGCTTCAAAACTTGGAATCTGAGTTCCGCGAGCAAATGGAACGCACCATATGCACACCTCAGGGTTAGGTAGTAAGTCTCATCTTGTGAACTAGCAAAGAGACACACTGTTGTGACAGGTCCCCACATTACCCTGACCTAAACCCTATAGAAGTGGTTTGGCATGAGTTGAGTAAGGCAGCTAACTTGTGCCCAGATCTTACGGGAACTCCTTTAGGACAGTTGGAGAAACATTTCAGGTACATGTAACAGGACATCTGGGAGGTGGTTGAAAGAATGCCAAAAGTCTGCAATGCTGCCATCAAAGCAAAAGGGGGCTGTTTTGAAGAGTTATAAATTTGAGAAAAATGTTCATCATCTCAAAATGTTCTTAGTTATTGCAAGATTTGATATGTATTTCTCAATTAAGTTTTTTACTATAAGGTGAATAACATAGCTAAAATAGAGACAGATACTTTAAAGGCAGGTGTGTCCAGATGTTAGACTGTAATATAAACATGACCTGCTGTCCTCCCAGAGGGCACCGGCCGGCTGTTCTTCGAGTTCTACCGACTGCTGCACGAGGCGCGTCCCAAGGAGCGCGACGACCGTCCGTTCTTCTGGCTCTTCGAGAACGTCGTGGCGATGGGCGTCAGTGACAAGAGGGACATCTCTCGTTTCCTGGAGGTGCCTGTCCTCAAACATACCGTTCCGACATAAATCCAGATCAGACTGGGCTGTGCAATCGTTATCTGCCCTGGGCACCGAAGTAACACTAATTACAGAATGTAATTTTGACACATTATTGCATTAGTCAGCTATATTTTGCAGCTAAGGTTGTATGATATGTTTGGTCATTAGTGTGTATATTTAAAGTGACACCTAGTGGCTATAAGTAGGCAGTACTACTAATTAAGCTAACTTGGGTTCAATGGTAGCTTTAACCTTTTAACTGCAATGGTTTGTAATATTTGTAATTAATGCAGTGTGTTTTAATTAGTTCATCCTCCCAAGGTCAATAGGTGGCTCTGAATTGCCCATAGTGTGTGATTATGTGAGTGTGCCATATGATACCCCAGCATCTTATCCTCAGTGTCTACCTGCTCTGCCCCATGTTTGCTTCCTTCCCCCTCAGTGCAACCCGGTGATGATCGATGCCAAAGAGGTGTCGGCTGCCCATCGAGCACGTTACTTCTGGGGGAACCTCCCCGGGATGAACAGGTGAGCGGCTAACTCACCAATCAGCACCGAGTGTCCAGATGCCGACCGATGGGATCCCTACATTCTTTGTTGTCGTGTCTGATTGGTCCTTTAAGAAGCAAATGCAATGATCCTGAACATCGAAATGTTCTTCCCAACACACCTATTACATGTCTGATGGAGACTTTAATGTATTTGGAAAAGTTTGTGCTTCTAAATTCAATGTTAGTAGTGGTATGTTTGTCATACATTCAGGGTATTTTGTAATAAGTTATTGTATTGTATGTGTTTTATTAGTTAGTTTCATTTCTGTATTTAGATGTATGGCATACAGGTGTTTTCACACTGGTGTCTCTGTAGACCGCTAACCGCCATGAGCACTGACAAGCTGGACCTGCAGGACTGCCTGGAGCACGGCAGGACGGCCAAGGTGAGCCCCCAGTTGTCCGTACAATTTGCCACGCAGGCGGGTACGTGGGGAGAGACAGTGACATCATCTGGTGTCTTGTTTTTTTTTTTTTTACCCAGTTTGGAAAAGTAAGGACCATTACAACTCGGTCCAATTCCATCAAGCAAGGCAAAGACCAGCATTTCCCTGTCTATATGAATGATAAGGAGGACATTCTGTGGTGCACCGAAATGGAAAGGTAGGGTGGAAACAGGATTACCCGTATAGCTAATGGGGGCTTCATTTTGTAGATGTTAAATCATTCTTCCACACTTTCCTGGTTCTCAGTTGATGGGTCCCTCGCCTCCTGCTACCCAGTAATATTGTCCTGCGCTGCAGTGACCTTCTGACAGTCTTTACTTATTTCTGGAGGTAATATGACCTCATGTTCTGGCCGGGGCATCTGTGGGTGGCTCACAGAATGACCGCAGACCACTGGTATCCTGAGAACTTGGGCAGTTTGAGTAGTAGAGGATGCCTTTTGGTCTTACGGGGGTGGAGGGTGGGGTGTGTGTGTGAAAAACCATAAAAGTCAAAAAGTAAATATTATTTATTTATTATTAATTGATATTTGCTTGCTTTAAATGGGCTTCTCTTGCTTTTCTTGGCGTCTTTGATTACGGAGCCCCGGTACTGACCCGTTTATCTCTGTCCCCTGTGCCGTCTGGCAGAGTGTTCGGCTTCCCTGTCCATTACACGGACGTGTCCAACATGAGCCGGCTGGCGAGGCAGAGGCTGCTGGGGAGGTCATGGAGTGTTCCGGTGATCCGCCACCTGTTTGCGCCGCTCAAAGATTACTTCGCGTGTATTTAGACGACTCGGAGTATCGCCGCGAGCGAGAAGAATCGATGAGAATGAGCAGAAATACTCTTTACATTTTACGGTTTTGTTTAAAGCTAGATTTTTTTTTTTTTACTTTATTACTTGTATTTGAAATGCTATTCTTTTATATTATTTAATTTTTGTAATGCCATTTTAATTTTCAGCTTTGTTACCCAATATTATACAAATTGATTTATGTGTGCAAGCTGTACTTGAGGCAAGACTTTTCTTTTTTTTTACAGCACTGATAGAAGAAACTGATGAGGTTATAAAACATCCTAAGAATATCGTCCACCAATACCCCTTTCGGTGCTCCTCGTGACGAGATTTTTACACAAATAAGCAGTACAAGGGCTTGTTATAGTATTGTTTTGATGGTGATGCATAGCTACAATCATCAAATAACCATCAGGTATTCAAAGAGTCTCACAAATTCAAAACCACTAATTTAATATTAGAACACTGAAAGTATGCTTCTATGATTCGTAAACTTCTTAAACAAGCCAATTTACCCTTTAGCTAGCCAGTCGACTTAAATAGCTACAAATACCTATCACCGATTCTGTTTCACTAAACACAGCAAATGGCTTAAATTTTACTTGATGGAATGTTGCCACCGAGTACGGCTCTTGCCAAACCACGCAGGTGTAGTGGGGTTGACGACGTTGAGAGGAACTCTGAGAAAATGTCACGTAAAGAGGCAGGCAGTATTGACCTCAGGTCACATGCATCAGGGTGTGATGAGACGCGTCGGCCGGTGTGAAGCTAGGAGCATGAAGCGCACCACGGGATAGATATGCCCCACCCTCTTGAATTGTCTGTTTATTTCGGACCCTTCTGTGATTGGCCTGGGCAGCACTGTGGGGTATAGATGGAACAGGTGTGTTTTATGATCACTTGCAGTACACGCGTGTTAATCGTGCAATCGGTCACAGTGCACTGTTAACGAATCATACCGAGAGTGTCCTCCACTCAAACCTTTCCTCCGGCTTTCAGTTGCTGGGCCTCAGAGAGCTTGGGAACAAGCCAGCAAACCTTTACCATCCGCGGAGCCAGGGGCCCCCAGCCTCTGGCTACCTCTCGACGGTCAGTTCATTCACAGTATGCTTCCTGTTTACAGTCCATAGCGCAAACGGTACCTGCTGCAGAATGGCAACAATTCTATGGTGCTTCAAGGATGATGAAAAACATCCGCTCTCATGTGGCCTTAACAAGCTTAATAATAGTCAGGGAACGCTGGAGGCAGCTGCCAGGTTGGACGCAAGCATTTCGCTTCCCTTTTGGTCACAGTTAAACTAACAAAATAAGTGTAAGGCGGGACTTCCTCTGGCCTTTCGATGTCTCAAGGGGAGGCCCGTGATGATAAGATGCCACTTAGCATTTTTATCTCTACCACAGCTTTTGTACACAAAACTGGTGCTCTCTCGAACCCCTACGGCCTTCTCCTGTGGCAGCACAAACCAAACCAGCCAAGTGGGCAGCGATGTTTTTTGTCATCCAAAAAAAAAAAAATCCTCAAGATCAAATGTGACGTTTTCTAGTTTTACGCAGACTGACGTAAAATCTACTGTAGAAACGGGCAAGAATGGGAGTCGCCAGGCCGTGTTTTTCATACCCTGGTGAACAACCCCTTTACCGATTGACACTGCACGCTATATTCAGTCAGGTGCAAATATTACAATATGGTGCGGCTCAACATTAGTCTTCTGTTTTATATCTTTTTTTAATTAAAATGTTTTTGCTGTTTATTTTTTGTTTTTTTTTTTTACCTCCAGCCTTTTGACGTCCTTCCCCTTTTTCGTGTGTTTGGTTTAACCCCTGTAGTACTTAATTATATAGGGCTGTGCCAATAGAATAGCCAATGACAAAAAAAAAGGGGAGTTGGTATTTTTGTAATTAGAATTCTATCAGCTAACAAAACAACTCCGCTATCGCAATTTAGCGCGATGGGAGTATAGCTACATACCTTCCATAAAAACGTCACTCCCCTTTTTTTCCCACTTCCTCTGTTTATGGTAGTTTGTTACTGTGTAACAGTTGGCATGTTTGAGTGTTACTATTTCCATACGGCCTCGGCAAAAGTATCCGGCACCCCTGGATTCTCAAAATTCGGAAGGTAAATAAAAAATTTCCCCTGAGAATTTCCCCTTGGGATCAATAACGTTTATCTTAAAAAAAATTCACTAATTAGGCGTTAAATTCGGGGTTGCCTGGTACCGTTGACCACAGGCCGTACAACCGGTAGTAGGGTGTACAGTATACTTGAGAAAATAACTGCTTCTGAAAATCCGCCAGATCACACCTAGTGATCTTCTGCTCTATCCCTGCAATCAGTATCTTTCTCTCCTACCCAGATAAACTTGACCCAAGTTTGTTCCTCCGGTTCCTGTAACGTTTAGATGAGGTTTACGTGAATCCAACCAATTTATACCTTTCTGGGTGGAAGTAAACAAAAAAAAACAGAAACGGTTGCTGGGGGAACCAGCTAAACCGCCACACAATAAAGTCCTCGAGAATTGCAGGCAATGCCATTCCAAATAATGAATCTGATCAGTTTGGTGTATTTGGTTGGATTTTGATGAATAAAGGTGATCCCCATTTAGACAAACTGTGACAGAAGGCTACAGCCAGAAGTAACCTGGTTTTTTAATCTATTCTTAACCATTGCACTGCATTTATTTGGACAGCTTCCGTTAATTATTATATTACCCAGTCCATGACCCCTGCTATGCTGAACGATGGCAATTCCTAGATTTTTTTATACAAAGACAGATTGGCCTACTGTTTTCGGTTTATTACGACTTTTTAAATTACCTAAGGGATGTACAAATGGTTTCTTTGCTTATATATAATGAAATTAGTAAAAATTAGGTTAAAGAAACATTATAAATGAATTTGTGTAAACAAAAATAAGCTACTACGTGTAGGGGCAGCGAGGTCGAACACGACTTGAGGTCCCTTTTGTATTTATAGATGGTTTTATGTCTGGCTGAATAGTGTATTGTCATAAATTTGTCGAGTGATCTTAACAATAACCTATTGAATAGTTTTGCATTTGTTTTTTTCTGCACAACCTACACAGCCCTACATATGCTATTATTTGTTTCCTTTTCAAATATATCTATATCTATCTATATATATATGGAGGGATTGTTGGAGTTTCATAAGGTGCTAAACATTTTATCTCAATGAAATATATTATTAGGAAAATGAAATCAGTTTATTCTGACAATGACTGTTTTTAAGTTCCGGCATTTTTTTTTTTTTTCGCTCTTATCTGAAAACGCTAAAAAAAAGGCATTTTAACTTTGTACTTGAAAAAAAGAGGAAATTAAATACAGAATTGTGATTTATTTTAACTGAGGCAACACTGATGCCTTTCTATTTGGGGAGAATGTGTAATAATATTTGGAATTCAAAAAATAATTTGGGGAAAAAAAAACTTTACTGTTACAGATCTGATTCCCTAGCATAAATGATTTAACATTCCAGCTGTTGTTTTTTTTTTTTTCTTTGATTTGTTTTTCCTCCACTGGTCATTTTCACTGTACTGTACAATTTAGTTACGCTTTTTGCAGGTCGGTTCTCTGCATTTCTTAAGTGACTGTGTTTCCGTGTACCATTTGTTTTGTCATTGCGTTTAACACCCCCT
>JAODKM010000025.1:16511394-16525600 GCA_026780845.1 Petrocephalus sullivani
AGGTCAGTGAATATACTCAATGTAGCAGTAAAACTGGTGCAACCTCTCCAACAATTTTTGTTTCAGTACCTGGAAGACGAGATGAGAAGGCTGTCTTATGTACTTGTGCTGGAGAACACTTGAATAAATGTACTGTTTTGTGCAAAAAAAAAAATAATGTCGCCAGAGTGTGGTATTTATTTGTGAGTGTGCGGTGCTTGGGCCGTTCCAAAAATGTGTGAGCCGAAGTGACCCACTCCGAGTTCAAAATTGATACTAAGACAAAAAAGCAAATTGGAGGAAATCATATGCAATGCATCCAACCAAATTGACTGACCCCATTTCTAAACAATATTGTCGTAACCTGGAGTCAATCCCGACGGGTACATCTAACTAGGTGCGGCTAGGACCTACTTTCACCTCCAAAACCACTAAAAGTGTAGTTTTCAATTCAGAGAAGCTTTTTTGTACATTACTGTTGTACTAAACTTTAGAACTTTTTTGAATGTGTAACATTCCAGTTAGCTTTAATGAGAGGGGGCATTATCCGCTAATCGTTAGCAAGGTTTTTTCAGGCACAAGAACACCACTGAGTGGACGGCTTTTGATCATCACACCATTATCTGTAAAAGGAGACACTACGCTGTGTGATGATTCCAGGTGGATAGCTAGTTAGATGCTGGAATCACCACGTCTGGCACCAACACTTCACGCCGCGTTCCTGTACAGCTTCTTAGCCAGTTTTATATTTACTTGACCATTAAGTGAAGCTCTTGACCTTGTCTGCTATATGTATTCAGTTGCAGCCAAATGATTTGTTGTTTGCAGAAGCTGGCTGATTGCATTAGCATGCATGTTTACTAAATAAAAAAAGTCACTGAGTGCATCTCATGACCTGTGATTAAACGCCTTTGGTTATGCATTATACACTTTCATTACAGGTGTGTCATAATATTAATAATAATCTCTCCCTGGGAGGCAAACGGTTAGTCCAAATGTTCAAGGATATCAAGAGAATAGCTTTCTTGGTTTGAATTTTGAACATGTTTATTTTCCGTCTGCTTACATGTCTTTCAAGTAGGGCTCCTACTGACACATTTTTGAGGAGACACTCAATACGCACAAGTTCACATTATCGGGGTTGCCGACATTTCAGGTTGAGTCGGCACACGCATTTCCATGTATGTAACACCTTAATTACCCTGTAAATACTTTGTAGGCTTTGCAAACCTCAACACTGTAGCTAATGTCAGGTTTATAATAGAATGATACTTGTCCTAAGATTTCTTGCGTGACAGTCTGAAAGCATGAGTGAGTGAGATGCGTGAGAGCTGGCAACCCTGCATTATGTACTTTTAAAAAGTTTGGGCAGAACAGGAACTCATTTTATTTACATAGTACTGTTGAAAACAACCAGTGGTTGACCAAGGTGCTTTACAACAATTAAAAAAAAAACAATACGCATAAAAGCAGGGGCAAATGTAAACAAACATACAATAAAAGTTGTTCCAAACACCCCACCCCTTCGTGTTTTTAAAGATAACTGTTACCTCTAATTGCATCAATGAAAAAATATTTGGGATGACAAATGCCGCTATTAAATTAAATCCTCGCGCCATCGTCGGACGTATGTAGTACTCAGCACCGGCCCAGCATGACTTACCCAGTGTCCAGCGCGCGATTTACTAGTTTTTCTAGCCGCGTCTAAGAGCGCTTTAATTCGCGCTAAAGCCTTTTCCTCTCAAGATCTCTGGCTCCCCCTAGTGTCCCGTCCAGTGGCGTGTAAAAATCATGATACTGCTCATTAGAGCTGGAGCGCAGTTATCCGTCCGTTTCACCAAGACGCGCTGATTATCAGACAGACTTGGGTCTGTGTTATAGATTCAGATCCCGTAAAACCGTACAGCTGACCCCCATAGGCGACTAAAATCCCAAACTGCTGCTTGTTTCTAAAATATGTGCTGCGTATATAGGTATCAACCGCCATTCTGTTGGGAAATTCTTGTCCGTATTATTATTCTGTATTGGTTAGATGTAATACAGGATTACTGTATTACAAACAAACCACCTTCCCCTTGGGAATATTACACAAGGATCGACTTTATCTAAGTTTGCTATAATGTTTCACCAAAATCTTAATTTAGACGGGGCTGAATCCTTTGGAGTTGGTGCTACGACAGCGCGCACACTATATAAATGCTTATCCTGGATTTTAATCATGCTCCCCCCCTCCATATTAGAAAGTAAAGGGTAATCATCCATCGCGACGCGTCGCCGGCCTGGAGCGCTCCCCATATGCCCAGCATGGCAGGGCGAAGAGCGCAGGCGCACGGCAGCTGTGCGCTGCGGAGCGAGCCGCGGCGCCGGCGGTGGAGGGGGCGGCCGGGGAGCAGCCACGGGACCGCGCAGGAGCGCAGCGAGCACAGCGGCGACCGTCAGCCTACAAATACTGGGGGCCTTCCTATCACGGCAAGTATAACGGCGACACTAACGCGTCCATTCCCCGGCGCTCCGTCTCTGTTGAGCTCCGTTATTTCAGCGCGATCGGGACTGGGGGGCTTATAGTTGCTGTCAATGCAATCTGAATATTTGAGACTTGGTGCTTTGTGAGATTACCAAGTAGGCCTGCAGAGGGGGTCGATACAGAAATGTCATTGTAGCGCTGCATGTTTTTTGTGCGCTGAATGCGCAGGTGAATAGTACCCCGCTCCCGGCGCATCCCAGGAACCATGCGTTATGGCGTTATGAAAGGCGCCCTCGTATAAACATTAATACGCACGAAGGGTCTATTTATAATCGGCGTGTTCAGCACTACTGGGTGCTGTTTGATTGTGCGGCCGAGGCCCGTGGCTTTGGACAGTATGACTCCGGAGTATAAGCGGAATAATTTAGGAGCGACTCCTTAGTTACCGCACGTCGGTGCGTCGCGTTATTGGCGGCTGCGGGTCATAATAAAGGTTTATTCCCGGCGGAGCCGCGCTCGTGCGAAATGCTCATTTACGTCTCGTGACATAAATGCGATATCGAGTTCTGGCTGTCAACGAAATGACTGCTAAAAAATTATTTTTAAGTCGTGGTAACGCCTTCAAAAAAGTGCAGGTTGGTCGCTCCTGTAGGGGGGGGTGGATACATGTGAAGGTATAGTAACTGGGCATGTACTGTATGTGGGCAGGGCGTACAGCTGAGTTACGAAACGGCAAAAGAAATTTTGCGTGTAAAAAATGATGGTTTTCAGTAAAGCCGTGGAGGAATGGGAGGATAGGGGTGGATGGAATTACAGCAATATGCATTATGATAATGAAATAATTATCATTGAGTGTCTTGTGAATTGCTATTGCGTTTTGCCATCATGCGGGCGTCAATGCAATAATGCCTGATCTAAAAGTAATTCGCAGGGCGTAACTTGCGCTAGACGGAGCCCCAAGAGGGGCTACTGTAACCGGACCGCACGCTGCTCTGCCTGTCGGCACTTCTGTCCTTGTCATTGCACAGGAATCACTGCAATATGCTGGAAACCAGATTTTTTTTTATTTTACCCTCGGTACAGAGTGCGTCATGTAACGAAATCTAACCACTATTAAACAATAATGCTACATTCGACATTTTGCAAAAAAAAAAAAAACATGTTCTCATTTAAACTCTGTTTTAAAGTGTCGTTCTAATTTAGTGAGCTAGGTTTTAAATATCCTCTATATGAATGTATTCGGGGCGATCTAAAATAAAGGTACTGTAGGCTCTCTAAGGCACATTCCGGCGGAGTCTACGGACATGGAGTGCGGAGATTAACCGGAATGTACTGTAATATAAGCAAACTAATAATATCAGAGTGTAATTCAGACATTTTGATAGGGACGCGTATTAGCTTGCTGTAAAGCCGTGGGAATCGGAGAAGCGCGCCGCGTATCTGCATGCAGAGGAAGGCTAGCCTGTTCCTGCAGATGCTCTAGGTCTGACATCTAACTAGTACTTTGGAGAACCTGGTTGTTCACATCGATTTAGTGCAGCAGTGGCTGCGATTAAGTGATTCCGTGCTTCGGATGGTGTCATTAATAGACAGAAAGGCCACGGCTTGGCGGTGACATCCCTCCAGGGCGGCACTGGAGGCTCCCCTGCATTAGCATCTGGGATGGGGCAGAGCCGCGGCTTCCATGCCGCCGTTTTATTCAGGCACACCCATGGCCCGGCTTCCCCGGCGCTGCCACGCGGACCGCAGCACCCGAAAAGCGCCGCAGCTTAGGAACGGAAGCCTGATTTGGCGTTAATTTCGCAATCGCGTTACTGACCCGTGTCAAGGGAAGATTTGTCAGCATTTAAGGTCCTATAAAAGCCAGGCTGGCTTAAGATACCGTGGATATAGGTCAGTGATTTTGTATTCTGTCAGTAAAGGGGAATGGCAAAGTTGACTTATTGAGGCTGATGGTGCTTTTTTCCACAAATCACTGTGCGCCAGTAAAGGGTATAAAGACTGAGACAGGATATATTAAAAGATCAACGTCCATTTACCTTATTACTGCGCAACTTTATTACTCTAAGTGAATTCAAAATTGTTTTTCTTTTTCACTACAAATACGTTTTAATCTTAGTGTATTATATGTTATCATTTTAGCTCATCAAATGAAATTAAGTGATGCCATTACAGAATTGTGACAGTGTTATACCATGAGATGTTTTCATACAAGTTCATTCAATGTGTTTTCAGTGATAAATTGGAGCTTTATCTCTTAGACTTATTTGAGGTTTTTTAAAAAGTTCATTTACTTTAATGTATGTATGAGCCACCATTTCTATTAAGAATTTATACTGAATTATCTGAGTAGTTAACTGGAAACCGAAATGGAACTTAGCAAGGATTTGGGAAGGATTTGAAGGATTTTTTTTTTAAAAAAGTGGTTTGACCTGGGGATGTGGCTGAACTAGATTTAAGAATTTTAAGGACAGACAGAGAGTTTCCTTGGCTGTTATCACATTTAAGGATTATCCACAATTCCTTGAAAGCTGAAGTAGCTTTCAATAGCAAACATCTGGTAGTACAGTAGCTCCACACTTGGACTTCCAAGTGATAATTTCCCAAATATTGCTCTGCAGTAGTAACTAGATCAGATAACTTACCCGTAATTACATCCAGTTGTAGAAACGTACTCAAAATCTAAGGTGCTTTGGATACTAGTTAAGCATGAAAGCAAAGGCATGTTATCAATAACCAAATTTGGCCAGTCTTTTTCAGTAGGATCTTGTACGTGGATCTAGGCCAAGGTGCTGACAAAACACTGGTGAGTTTGTTCTAATCAAGGACATTCAAGGTTTAAACGCATAGTTTTGGGCCAAGTTTAAGTCAAGGGGAGCCAGGTGTTTATATTTAGAGGTGAAGATGCGGGCCAGATGATGATCAGGTGACTCTGCGTGGCTGCACCCCGGATGGGAATGAGTCCGGCCGTGAGGATGGACTGGAGCAAGGGCTGGTGATCCACGTCCTCTGGCGGTCCTGTCTTCTTTACCTTTACCGTCAGGTGGCCAGCATCTGGTCCTGGGGTCCGACTGCTTTCCCACCTCTGTGCTTTAAATGTGAGTCTTGGGATGGGCCTGGAAGGGCATTTAGGAGACCCCTGTTTGCTCTGGCGCACCTACAGCTTTTGTGGGTGACATTAGAGGCTACATTTAAAAATTGCACATGTACATATTTTTTATTTCGGAGACATGCAAGTGAGGTAGATGGTATATTACAAATGTACGTGCACATGGCACATTACAGACATGCGTGCTGTCAAGGAGGCGACTGGCATAAGTGTAGCTAGGCTGAGCCCCCGATGAAGGCCCAGGATTGGGGCAAAAGCTGGACAGTATTTTCCAAACAAAGCAAGAAGCCAGTAAGACTATTATTGAGTGATTCCACTAACATTAGTCTTTGCTGAAAATCTGTCCATTTAGCAGCGGCTTACTGGGTATGTGTCTGACCCGCATGAACACAGAATGTCCAGTTGCCAGGTCTTAGCGCGTGCAGGTACTGCAGCACAGTGGGAGTCCATCCTCCCGGCCCCCGGGGGAATCCCTGGCTGGCCGGCAATTAGTCAGCCTCCGAAAGCTGGCCGATTTACACCTGCGGCACCAGGTGAGGCCCGCCGCGCTGTCCGAGAGCAGCCGGCCTTTGGGCTGCCAGATTCCCAGTTCCTCTGAGAGAGCGATGATGAGGCAGGATACCTGCTGCAGAAGAGCAAAGAGGAAAGTGCCCCTGCCGAATGTGTCTGCTACCTCAGTGACAGAATGAATAAGAGGCTTCAGGCTGATTGTTTAGAGCCACGGTGTAACAAAAAGCAAAAGGAACAGAAGATTGTGAGTCTTACTGTGACAGCTGATCAGATAGCCGTGCTTGGGGAGGGGGGGGGGGTCGTCACAAACCTCACTTACGACTAATTTCCTGCGTAACTTGTTCTGCCCCTAAGTATAAAGAGCCTATGCCGGCTCTTTGCTGAGCTTCATACTATATTTCTCTTTCAGTTGGAGGTGATAAAATGTCATATTAAGTCTGTACAAAAGGAGGGCTTTTCACCTTTGTCAACCAAACATCTCCTTTTAACTCACCTCAGAGAGTCTTCTCATGTTTTTTTTATTAATTCCTGTCTTTATCAAGCCTTTACCGTGTTTTTTTATTTTTCTTTCGTTTGTCCATTTCTGCGTTCCTCTATAGTCTGCTGCTTTCTGGTTTTCGGCTGTGACCCAGTTTTGGCCTAGAGGTCAAACGGGACGCCAACGCGTCCTCTCTGTAAGCCCAAAACCAGCGTGCTCGTTCTCTGTCTTTGTTAGCCTGTTGTTGTACACCGTATGCCTATACAGTTGTGGCCACATGGCTGGCATTCTCCGTCAGCCGCGTGCATTAGCCTCACTTTGGGAGGTTTGGTTGGCTGAGGGCTCCCCGGTCACATGTGTGGTCACTGGACACCGCCTGCCCACAGTGCCACTCCCACTGGGCACGGACAGAGTCACATTACCCTTCAGTGTGTTGTTTACTGGTCAGCCCTGTGCCTCTTTTCATATTCAACTGCACAGGCAGTCCCTGGTTTACCAACAAGATTCGTCGCTAGGTCTCTTTAAGTCGACTTTGCGGATAAGTCGGAGAACTGTTAACGGCTATGTGATCCAGCTTAAAATGGCTGACAGCCGTCTCCTTTCTTGAGCCGACAAATACGCTGAAGGCACTCGATGTTTCCTTCAGCATCACAAAGTCGTGTGTGCGTTCGGTGTTACATACCATTGTATTTATCTCAATTTTTTTTATTATAATAGGGTTTATGGCAGTCTGTAAGCATGAGTTGTCTGGTATAACTCTTGAGTGGTCATGAACGTCACAAGGCGTCATGAAGTGAAATCATGAAGGTCATTTGTGCAACAGGACTGATGACATGCAGGATGTGTATTAACCCGTCGTTTGCAGAAGCGTCCTGCAGTCTACAGACATATGTGCACTAGTGTGAGTGTGCTTGCCCGTAGAGGCAATTTGGACCTTGAATTGAGCATGGAGATGGCCTTCCGTATCACAGCAGGAATTGCTGGAATTATTTGTAGGAAAAAGAGGCATCCGCGATAACTCTAGCCGCATTTTTTGGTACTGTGGCTTACCTACTAACATCAGCCCTGGTCTTTGGCCATTTTAATTAGAAAAGCCAACTATGAAGTAATTCATGAAAGCATGCCGCATTACATATTACCTGCAACACTACACGAGAACATAGGAAGGTAACTCACATACTTAAGCGTAACAATAGCTTTAAAGGCAAGCATTGGGTGTGAGACGCCGGTTTTATTTTGAATCCAGTAATCTATTAAAGCATCCTGTTGCCTGGTATCAGCTGTAACCGATGCCGTTGAATGATTCCACGCTGATTTTTGTACTTGCGTCCCTTTTTATAAACTCACCCCGAGCCCAAAACAGATCAACAGCAGCACAAGCTAAGGACATATAAGGAAAAGCATCCAACTATGTTATGAGAGAGCATGGTTTCAATCGAGAAATGCTTGGAATGTCTGTGCTTGTCTTAAAGCGAAGCCATGTTTAGCCGTTTTAACTGATACTCGCCAAGGAGGATATGCAATGTGTTAGTATAGGGGAGATTCCTGAAAGTAGAAGATAATTGCCTAAAAAGAGGTCAGGGCTTTGTGGTAATGGCAGGAGAGTCTGGAGTAACGTCTGGCCCACGATACTGAACCTTCATGGTCACACGATGGACTTTCAATGGCCTCACATTGTTAGGAAATTAGACAAAGCCTTTCTTGTTAGATCGAAGCTCTTTGTGTGGTGTGGCAGTGGATAATTTGTCAAACTGTCCCTTTCCTGCTTGCCAGTTCATTACCTAGATCGCTCACAGCACCAAACAGGCAGAATTCATGGCTGTGTTATATGATTGTCTGCTTTTATCCTTTAAGATATGAAACCCTTACCCTCAATCCCAGAATCCCCTTTGATATTTATTACTGCTCGCCAGCATGTGATTGGATGGCATGCCATTCAAATGTCGGGGGTTGGCAGAGTGATTTCTCCTCTGGGTTTTTGTATAAGGCCCTTAACCCTCAGTTGTGCCAGGGATTGTCTGACCATGCAGTTTATATTGTTTTGGATAAAAGTGTCTGCTAAATAAATAAAAGTTAAACAATCGGGCCTGTGCCCATTCTTACTGCAATTAAGTGCTAGCCGGCCTGACTGGCTGCGATCTGCGTGTGGGACCCGATGGCTGTTTCCCGTCACGAGAGGTCTCAGCAGTATCCCATTCCCCGGTGCCGAGGACTTGCACGCAGTGACGTCTAGCGTGACCGCGTGAACCACTGAGGCCCGGCGGTGCGCTGTGGGAGGGCGAGTGGGACACGGGTGGCAGCGAATGCCGCGAAGCAGATGGCCGGTCGGTGGGCGGCCTGATACGTACCTCGTGGAAAGGCACCGGGCGCCTTCCCTTTACTCGTCATTAGGGTGCTATTATCATGCTAATTGCCGCTCGCCTGCGCGCAAATGACCGCAGCCGTTTCGGCTTTTCATTTTTTTTTATTTGGGTGTTGTCATCAGGAAGTTTTTGTGAAACAATAAAATATGCAAGAGGTGGAATGAATAGATTTCCACAATATTCCTTTTCAGGCTGTTTGTTTGTTTGTGCCGTGAGCACTCTTGTTTGCTTGCGTTTTGTGCACCGTCCCTGCATTTGTTTTATTTTACACTGTATGTTTGTTTGTCTGCACTTCACATATCTTGCTGCTGTATGCACATGAATTTCCCCCTGGGATCAGCAAGTTTTTGTAGGTTTCGTAAACTGATAACATTAAAAGAGGGAACAGAAAAAAATCATATTGCTTATGCTATCACATAATAGTGGTAATGGGTCCCTAGCACCTAGTCTGTTTTTATTTGTGGGCACCTGGTTTAAGAAAGGTTAAAAATATGTTACATGTGATAAATCATTGCCTTTATCACTGGAAATTATTGTTATAAAACTTGTGCCCAACGAAATAAGTTTAAAATGCAATTAATGGTTTATTTGTTGTTCTGTCAGACAGGCCTGCTGACATTGCATTTTATTTTGAGAAGTATGTTTAATGTTTAAAGGTCTCATTTAGATGAGTTTGGTCTACACTGGCCCTTGGCTAAATTTTGCATCTGGATCCAGTAAAAATAAACCATTATGTTACTTACAGAAATGCTGATAGCATTTCTGGCGTTCCCAGACACTCACTTTTTAGTACTGATGCTTAAAAGTGGTACAGTGAGATGCAGAATGGAGTAGTGGTGAGACAGTCTCTCCTCCCAGCCGGAGACTTCAGCCATCTCCGCAGAAAGGCTTCATCGCCGTGACAGCGGGACTTTTTCATGACGTGATCTCACTGTCATTACTCTCTTCCGTTCCAGGCTCTACCTGCACCTGCATACACCAAGTAAATATTTTAGCTGTTTATTCCAGAACAGCCATTTTAAAGGTAAGCTGAGTTGATCTTTTTTATTTATATGTATATAGCTGGAGTTTAGTTTGGTACTACAGGATGCTTATTTCTAGCACTGCTTCACAACACAGCAGACAGCAGAAGGGAAAAGCCTGTGTAGCTTTATTGTTACTTATCATTAGTCTTGGTTTATTTACATTGTACACTTAATTTAATTGTAGGCCATGTTTTGTTAAGAGGAAGAGTTAATATTTAAGAGTTGTTAAATATGGCTTAAATGTGTTATTAATGCTAATAAAGCATATGGATATGTATTTTATTCTGACTGAAGGAAAATCGCTGTGTATGATATGATTGGTCCTGCCACAAGTCATGTGATTGCTGATCATTCCTGATTGTTAAAGATAAAACACGTCTTCTAGATCTAGTCTGCCGTTTACTGAAATTCCCATCCCTCTTAGATGAGGCTGTGATGTTCCCTACTGCCAGAGGTTTCAACCAACCAGTTGTACAGTCACAGACCACTCAGCTGGTTGGCTGAAACAAGAGCTTGGTCTGGATTTCTACATTCAGCACCTGAACTTTCCACCCCTGCTAACTAGTCTGTCCGGGCAGAGAGGGAGTCGCGGCGTTTCCGTCAGGACGTGACTATCTCTGGCTGTCATGTCTGGGAGGACTGCTGGGGCCTTTCCACAGAGCCGGGTAGCACCAGTTCATCATGCTTACTGGGGCGCCAAGCTGGCGGGCATCCGGGCTGCCACCCACCCCCCACCCCGACATGCCGGCAGTCCACGCATTTCCCGGAGCACCTGGGTGTCCCCATGTGCCTCTGTGCTGCCAGGTCACCTATTTAAAAATGATTTAAAAGTGTCGGTGGGTGGCTCTGGAACGTGGAGAGCGGCCTGCGTTCCAGCAGGCCGATTCAGAGCTAGCCGGATGTGTGCCAGGCTCTCCCTGAGGCTGTCCACCGGGGCTCGTGGGTCTTTTTAAATGGGATACAAAGGGGTCCTGTGCTGCCTACCTAGATGACGCCGGTTGAACAAGGCACCCAGTGAATTTTGAGTTTTTCCTGAAATCTTTTTTTAATATTATTTTATTTTTATGTTTAAATGATGTGACAATGGATTGCCAAACACTTTTGTCCAGTGCTGATATAAAAAATTTATTAAATTTTTGGTTTGGCTTATTTAAAATCCAGTGTCAGTCCAAGTGGCATGTGTTGGATGTTTGTGGTCCAGGTCTGTCTAGCTGTAGTTAGGAAAGAATCCACATATTTGCACTGAAGTATATTAAAACTCAGGAACGTGCCAGATGCTGGTTTTGTGCTGATTTTATTTGCTTGCTAGATTAAGTGATTATTTGGAGACCAAGGCCTAACTAGTTAGGTAGCAAGGGTAAGCAAGTGTGTAGAAGGGCCTGAATTGGAAATGTAGGCTTTGTGTAAGGGCAAAGCCATCAGTACTTGGGTTATACTCAAGTGCCATTAATCTGTCAGCCAAAAGTCCAGATAAAATATTACTCTAAATAACTTTTTTGTATTATTTTGCATAATACCAATTCAGTTAGCACCTCGCCAATTTGACGAGCCAATAAAAATATGCATCAGATTATGTTGGTTGCTGAAATATTCATCACACTGTTATTTTCAGTCTTCACCCATATAAAGGACAACAGTCTCATTGAAGATGGATTAATGGCTGTTGTTGCTCTGTTGTGTCCCCAGTAGGGTTTTGGTTCCCTAGCTGACCTTCTCTCCTGTACCATCCTCACTGAGGATCTCAGGGAATAAGTCTCTCCCTGTTTTTTGATCGCCGTGGTGGTATTTTTTATAAGTTTTTGGGTCCCGTTTGTTTTCAGCCGACTAGTTTGACTAATTTAAAAGCTTGAAATATTCTTGCAAGTGATATATTGACCACCTGGGATGTTTCCATGAGTAACAAGACCGTTCTGCTAGGCAATTAAACGTTGCTTAGTCAGTGACTATTTCAGGAGCTTTAATAGGTGTAAGGCCTTAGGTGTGATGGGACATATGAGATATAGTCACCTGATATATTGTAAATATCTTATATGTATTTTATATAACACATAAGCAACACGTGAAATTGTGCTGAAATCTGAAATCTGTCAGCCTTAATATTGCAGTAAGCAAATATCTTAATTTTAATGGGGTTTAATGGGGATTTTATCAGTGTTATGGATATAATGAAGTGTTTTATTTTATGATACTGCCTCACTGCTTCCTTTGTGAAATATTCCCTTTGTAGAACGATCCTTAGATACTCAGCGTTTGTCTGGGAGAAAAAATGTAGGACTGCTGTGTATAGCCAGGACATAACAGGAGTGCAATCCAGGGTTTTAAACCATATGTTACTTGGAATAATAACAGGATCTCACCAGAACACAGAGTTCTTTAAAAAAAAGAATGATCTGGGCTAATCCTGAGAGAAAATTAGACACATTCTCAGTCAACAATTTAGCAACCCGCTAAATTTCCCCAGGAGCAGAGTGAAGAAATTATTGTGAAAGGGCTTTTTAGCCCCCTTTAAATGTATTTACTAATTACCTAGCATTAGCTAGCATTTCTGAATTCGCCTAAAGGCTAGGCATGGAGCTAGCTGAAGTGGGTGACCAGGCAGATTGAATTGCAATTGACAGGTAGCCCCTTTTAAAACTTCTGTACTGATGACCTTTTAGCATTAGCTAGCGCCTCTAAGTCGGCCTACAAGCCTGGCATAGAGCTAGCTAAAGCGGGTGACTCAGCAGACTGAATTGCCTTTGACAGGCATTCTGCTGGCGTGTTTGAGGGGCCGTCCCAGCGGGGCCTGTATCCGCTGCGCGACGCCGTCGGACGGCCGGCAGGTGTGGCGTTCGGTTATTTTTGTTACCGCCCGGGCCTGAGAGACGGCTGTGACGGATCGGCTCAGCTGCTGATCCTCCAGCAGAACGAGCGATAATTGCGATATCTGGAGAGGCAGGGCCTTGGGCGGCTTTACAAAATTATCCATTGTTTGTCTCTTTATTTGCCGGCATGGGGTCTCAGTTCAGTGATGTTTGCTGACGTGTTGGAACTTAAAGAGGACTGTTTTACTTTAGAAATATTGTATGAATCCTTTTTTTGGCCATCCTAAAAGGCAAGCGCATTTGATTGTGTTTGAAATTACATAGTGTGCTTATTATTAGCACAGCTTCACATCTCCAGGGTTTGAGGTTCGAATCCGGCTCTGTGTGTGGCGTTTCCTTTTTTTTTATGTTATGTAAGTTTCCTCCAAGTTTCCTCCCACGGTTCAAAGATGCTAGATTGGCATTTCTGATTTGCACAGCTGTATTACCCTTACATTTATGTATATATATAAAATTTGTGTTGAGGATCACTTAACCATAATGGCATAATGACCTCATCAGCTTCCCCAGTGTTTACACTCATAATGAGCCTTTGCAATGAAAACTTTAGAGGAATTTCTGATTAAATAGTTACTTTTGGATGCTAGTTAGCTCTGGAGGAGAAGCCAAATCACTGATCTTACAATGGATTGAGTTTTAGCAGCATTTTTGTACCAACAGTGTGTTTCCCACACCTATGGAATATACAATAAGATCTTCAGTGTGGGGTTACTTAGGGTCAGAGGGCAGCTATTTCATGTAGTCCTTCAGCGTAGGCTGACGTGTGTGTGTGTCTGTATACTGCTGAACGTGCTAGAATAGGCTTACAACATGAAAAGATATCTGTGTTTTTCCATTATAACCCTTTATAAGTCAGTGTGAGCAGGAGTACACATAGCTTAACTGGTGTTTAGCTGCTGCTCCTTAAAAATACTGGCGGAAAGGACAGTGGACAGTGTAACCCTCTCTAAAAATGCCCCCCATATAATCACACCCAATACACTGATTGACTCTGTAACCCTAGATGTGATCAGATCGCAATCAATAACACTGATGTATAAACATGTAAGTCTTTTATAAGGTGGTTTATTATATCTACTATGTATTGTATGTATGTAATATTGGAAGTACGTGTCCACATTTCAGTATACCCGGATATTGTTTTAATTTATTGTATGCTATTTATTGTCTGTCTTTTGTTTATGTAAATTTTTTTTGTATGCGTGTTTACTGCGACATACCCTGTTAGGTCTTAATAATATTTCCAGTTAATCCTCCGTTTAGCCCTTTTCAGTTCTGAAGTGTGTAACCATGACGTTAATGCAGAGTGGAGCCCCTGAAGCGCCCTGCACTGGTTCTGTGTAACCATGACGTTAATGCAGAGTGGAGCCCCTGAAGCGCCCTGCACTGGTTCTGTGTAACCATGACGTTAATG
>JAODKM010000025.1:16527419-16557985 GCA_026780845.1 Petrocephalus sullivani
GTGTATGAAGTGTGTAGTGAGGGGTTTTACAGCCTTAAAACATCTATAATAATTGTAAAAAATAAAGCTGACTACTTATTTCGTCTATTGCGGGTTATTTTTAGAACGTAACTCCCGCTATTAAGGAGGGACCACTGTATTGGTATAAACAGTATTGTGCCATCCTATATCTCATTTTGAAAATACATTGATAGGAATGCCGTACTTTTTCCTACGCTTTTCACGTGAATTGTGCGGCCCTCCACGGTACTCGCCGCCCACCGGTTAGGGTCAGTGTTTCTCAACCCCGCTTCAGGAGTCCCACCTGCCAGAAGGTTCTCGGTCAGACCCGCACCGCTTACGACCCGCCACCTTCATTATTAGGCCATTAAGAAAGACCTGGTGCTAATTCAGGTCAGGCTGGAGTGAAAACTCTCTGGCAGGTGGGGCTACAGGAGCGGGATTGAGAAACACTGGTTAAGGGGCCATACAGTGTTAAACGTATAAATATTTTGTCTTGCAGGGACTCACTGTAAGGTCTTTGATCAGCTCTCCATCCTGACTGCCAAGCAGTTACCTTGAATTCCTCCCTGCTGTTCTTCTCAAATCTATCTGCATAGGGCTTTCTTTTTAAGATTGTTTAAGGCTGCGGTCTTTTTGTAAAGAAACTGATCTTGTACACGATTAATTCGTACTAGTGCTCAAAGCACAACAATCAAGATGAAACGATTATTGTGCCGCATTTCATTCCTCAGCGATGCCCCCATATTATCGTGAATTTTGCCATAATCAGCAGCTGCACAATTGAGAACATCTCACTGTGAGAATGCACATTTGTTGACCTCCCCCAGTCCTATCCTGTTTCTGCCAAATGCTAGCCTTCTGCCTTTTGGTGCATTATCTGTAAGCATAGTGTGAAGGCTCCTTCCCAATAAATCCATAAATGCTGCAGCTGGCTCGTGTCTTGCGGTCACAGGTGCAGCGTACTGCCAGTTCATGGACATGCTGTTTCCGGGCTGCGTACTACTGAAGAAAGTGAAATTCCAAGCCAAACTGGAACACGAATACATACACAACTTTAAAGTACTACAAGCAGCCTTCAAAAGAATGAGTGTTGACAAGGTAAGTTAAGGTGCCTCGTGTGTGGTACGGCCTGACTCTCAGAGATTACGAGAGTCGTTCCTTTGAAATGCAAAGCTGTACAGGAACCAAATTCATGCTCTCAAATTGATCCCTGTCAAACAAGTAAATCAACCGAATCTGACCTAAACCCAGTTCCCGGTTTTTGTTTTTCTAATTGGGCACCAGAGCCAAACCCGCATTGATATCTTGGTCTCACAGTGGTATTGGCATTTATGTATTTAGATAAACCCCTTCCGAATAATATACACTGGCTATAAAGCAGGAGCATTTCTAGATAGTACTATTTACAAATTGCGTTCCCAAGAATGTTCTGATTTAGTCACAGTGAAGGATGCAAACAATGTTTGGGTGGGACGAATTTAAATTTATCATTAATATTCCTAAATCTTTAAACAATAGGAAATGATAATATTTTTTCATTACATAAAGCAATGGGCTGCATAATAAGTGTACATCTATATTTGTACCCGGCATGCTAACTGTATTGCGTTACACACTACATTTGTACATTATCCATATATAAAAAAGAACCTAATGCTGAGGTACCGTGAGTCACTTCTGTTGACAGTCCTGCCAGTCTGTGATGTGCTTAATGGGTGTCCTGTTTAACTGTTCCAGATAATCCCAGTAGAAAAGTTAGTCAAAGGAAAGTTCCAGGACAATTTTGAGTTTGTGCAGTGGTTCAAGAAGTTCTTCGACGCCAATTACGACGGAAAGGAGTACGACCCGCTGCTGGCTCGGCAAGGCCAAGACGTGGCCCCGCCCCTCAACCCAGGTGAACACATTTCCCACAAACCCAAGAAACCTTGTGGCGCTCCAGGTAACACACTGGCTCCACCCGCTCTGTGTGCTGCCACGCTTTCTCCGAATAATCGGAGTGGTGCTCGGGCTAATGCTTCGTGTGCCCCCTGAAAGGAGAACTTGCTCTGCCTTCTGGAACGTAACATAGTTAATTCCTGCGCTGCTTGGAATGTCCTGGAGCTTGATGCTTGTCGAAGACAATTTTGTTTTTGCATAAAAATAACACACTTTCAGTAATGACATACCACACACACTCGCATCGGCCTATTCTATTTGTACAGATTTTTATTTATGTGTTTTCATTTAAGTGTGTATTTGGTACAGATATTAAATTAGATTTCTGTAGATGAAGGACACCATCAAGAGGTAAATAAAAAGGGAAAAATATATTATAAGGTGGAAGTTCTTCCCATTATTAAAATTACTTTGACTACTGAACAATTACTATTAAATACTGCATCTTAAAAAAAATTACTGTAATCCTACCTCACTTAAATCATTTTCAAGCAGCTATCAGAAACCCATTATATACACAATGGAATATGGTCTTAAGCAGGCTTTATTTAATTGTTGCAAGTACGATTTGCTATGGTTTTTAAGTTGAAAGTCATGAACAATAAATTTAATTGCCCAATCTCTTTGTTAGCTAATGTTTACAGCATCAGTCATCAGGGGATGACTCATTGTAGAAGTTCAGGCATAGGATTTGGACAGGGGAAATAAGTCTCTAGACTTCTGTGGGATTATGGGAACATTTCTTCATCTGTATCTTTCACTAATTTTTCTACAGATCCATATCTGTAGATTATGGCTATTGTTGATTGAGCATTTATGCTAAAGGGCTGATAACTGTCCATGACTAGATCCTACAACCTTTTGGTGAGAAGTCCAGCTCCTCAGTGATGGCAGTATTTAGTCATACAAAATAATTGCCTATGCACGCCAGGCTGCCGTGTGATCTCCTGCTGCTGGGTGCTGCCCTTCTCCTCCAGCCTGTAACACTAGCTCTAGTCATTAAACATAATTAGATAACCTGTTTCTGGTAGCATGTGGTGAAGCTAAGGATTTTAATGTTACCCTTTGTGTTTTGTTTTCTTTTTTGAGTTGTAAAATTCATTAAAGGCTAATAAGATCTGGTTATTTGCATTCCAGTTCCACAGAGGACGTCCCCGACAGTGCCCAAAAATATGCCCACCCCACAGAGAGCACTCAACACCACGTCTCTGAGGAAGAATCCCCCGATCGCTAGGAACGGTGGCAGCGACGCTGAGATCTTGGAGCTTAATCAACAGGTAGAGTCCGAGGGAGGGTAAGAAGATCTTACTTCATCTTAGAGTATTTTCTGTGGCATACAAGGTGAGGCTCAGACATTCAGTAGAGCCGTTGAGATCGAACTATGACTCCATTCTAGGTTTGTCTTCTTTTTGGTTAGTGCAGGTTGGTGTCCACCTTTCCTTGAATCTCTATTGGATATTACTCACAGAAGGCTTATAAGGATCTTACTGGTAGATGGACACTTACTGGTAGATGGAGGAGTTGTTGCGTATCTTATACTAGAAGTATAAGCTTTTTTCTCCTAACCTCCACTGATCATATTTCATAAATCCCAATATATTAATCAAAAAATCAGGTATTGAGTTATGAGTAAGTACAATATAAAGAAATGACAATTTCACGAAAAATGACTTAGTTCATTAATATGTACATTAAATAGTTTTACTATTGTATTATTGCAATATTAAATAATACATAATCTTCATACTTATAAAGACCTATAAATGTCAACAATCCCGTCACCTGAATGATATCAAAAAAGAGATTAAATATTTTTTGTTTACTATATGTCTACAACTAGTTATCCAAGCATGTCTAACTGATGTGATCCGGTGGGTGCTCTTTGCAGCTGATGGAGCTGAAGCTGACCGTGGATGGCCTGGAAAAGGAGCGGGATTTCTACTTCAGCAAATTGCGAGACATCGAGCTAATCTGCCAAGAGCATGAAAATGAAAACAACCCCATCATCACCAAGATCATCGACATTCTCTATGCCACGGAGGTACCGCATCGCTACCATTAGCCGCTTTTGGTAGCTAGGGCTATGCTTACCTTACATCAGGGTTTCCCAATCCAGGCCCTGGGAGGGAGCAAAAATGTGACCATCTGTGAATCCCCGAGGTCTGGATTGGGAAACACTGCCTTACGTGATGTATGATGTTGGATCTCCCTCTTTCTGTTCCAGGATGGCTTTGCTGCACCTGAAGATGAAGACATTGATGAGCAGCCACACTTGGACCCAGATGAATATTAAACCCTCAGCCTCTACCACTCTTCTTCATCCGTCACTGCTTCTCTCCTCTCACTCTTTGATCTTCCTCATCCTCCAGATCATTGCACGTGTTGCATCCATCCCTGCCTCTCATTCTCTTCCTCTCTGCCCCTGACTCTCTTTGTACGCTCCACGTTGACTTCCTAGGACGAACGGCTGTTTTCCCGTCCTGTCGCACACAGAGTGGTGACAGCAGCGAGCTGAAAGCGTTTCGGCATGGCGAGTTCAGAGACGAATCATGTAAAATAAAGGCAATAGGGATGGGGTTAGACCATGGACTGAGCTGTAAATATTTTTGAGAGGAGAGACTGGCAAGCTTGTATCCCCCAAAATACAGGTAACCCACTTCCCTGAGATTTGTTTTCTTGGCTCTCGAAGTTCATGTCATATAGAGATCCTCTTTTTTAACGTCAAGTGTGCAACCCTCATCGCATAGTCTAGCCATCGACGCTATATGAAAACGGAAAAAACACTAAAGAACAATGAAACTAAATTGACCTGTCTTTATTTTTTCTTAGTTTACTCGTACTTTGCATATTGTTTCCACTGATAAATAACAATTGAAAATGGCGATGGTGACTGCACGTTAACGTAAGTTGTGTTAACAGCTTATTCGTATTTGAACCTAAGCATGAAGCTTTTTTTTGCCTTTCTTGTTGGTTTAATCAGTTTTAATAGGGGGAGGGATAGTTCCCAGGGGGAAAGACACCAGTAATACTAGTAATGGTAACGAAAACGACTAAATCTCAGTATCCGTTGGCTAGTCATTCTCGAGTACACTGTAGTATGCTATTGAGCATGTGAATGTTGTATACCATATTGAAAGTGAAAGAGCATTGTATGCTCTTAACGTTATTTTTTTTACGGGGAGTTTTCTTGGGTTCTCGGTGTAATGATGACGGATCTGTGACATTTTTGATTTGTCGTTATGAGGAATGTGAAGTTTTCCGATGGACATGACATCGTTTATCAATGCCTGATATTTACTGTACACATGGCGCAGCAATTTGGCCATTCAGTGTTACTGTGAAATATTTATTTTGGGGGCCTGACTTTTTAATGTTAGGAGACCACACGCTTAACGCATGTAAGGGAGGTAAAATCTTAAATGACTGATGTTATCGATTTAGAGCTTGAGTTTTTTTTTCCGCTGCTATTTATTTGTTTCTTTTTTAATTATTATGTTTTCCTTAACATGTGCACCTTAACCACATTAAGTTGTGATTTAAAAATGGCAGGGTGGATCTGGAGAAATCAATAACTAAGTGGTTTTATGACCGGTTGAATAAGTGACATGGGGTAGCTGCTGTTGGCGTCACGGTTGAATAAGTGACATGGGGTAGCTGCTGCTGGCGTCACGGTTGAATAAGTGACATGGGGTAGCTGCTGCTGGCGTCATGGTTGAGCCGCCTCTTCTGCTCCCGTAATCCAGCCATTGGCCACACCCCCACTGGATCTTGCTTACATTCTTGCATTGACTTGTCTGATTTAAATACTGTGGCCATAACAGTGGTGTGCAAAATTTGGCATCTGTTTTGAGTTTTACTAAGTAAATAAACTTGTGTGGAAAAACAGAGACCTTTTTTGTCTGCTTTCCCTCCAAATAGAGGTATCATTTTTGTTATCTTATTTCAGTTTTTCAGTTAGGGAAATTCCGGCATTACAGACGTGACATTTAATTTCATATTGAGAAACAAAATGCTTCAGCTTAGTGTCAATGAGCCATGTTACATATTTTTTTATGTAACCTCTTGGGTTGAATATAGACAAATCCTGAAAATGTATGTATTGATATATGCAGGTCGTCCCCGACTTACGATGGCGATGCGTTCCGATGACCCCATCGTAACTTAAAAATAATGTAAGTCGAGATGGGCTTTGAAACACCAAAAACACAGAAAAAAATACATGCTCTAACACCGAGACAACTGAACTCTGTCGATTGAGGGCAAAAGTGAGGCGTCTCCCAAGGCGAGAGATGCATGCATCCTGGCAGCGTCCCAACGTATTGTGTCCAAACTAAGCGTCATGAGAGCGGCGAATGATGAGTTGACCCGCTTGCGGGGAGACCATAGCTCTTTTAATAAGTCCTGAACAGGACTAGCATGGGCACTAAACCAGAATCAAACCAATCAGAATGGGAGAACATGTAAGTCAAACGCTGGACTGTCAGGCACACACGCGGTGGAAAACACAAAGGACACGCAAGGGTCGGACAGGGTGCACATAACTCAAGGGCAACATAGCAGCCACAATAAGGAATACAACTAGTTAAAGTCATAACAATAAAACAAGGGGCTACTTACAACCACCAGTGAGCATGCTGGGATATGCTGATCCCCGGCGACACTGCAGTGACTTACTACGTACATGGCAACGTTTGCCTGCCGCGCAAAATTTTAAATATTTTTACAATGCTGTCGTCTCCCTGTCATCCTAAGATCGAAAAATCGTAAGTTGAACTATCGTATCTTGGGGACCATCGGCATTAATTTACATGCAACAAATACATAGCATCATCAGCATTATGGAAGTTACTTCAAATGGACTTTTGCATGTGATTGCCCATTAAGACAACACAATTTGTTTATAGTGAAAGCTGGGTAAGGAAAATACTGTCGTTATATATCATCATAGTGTCTCTGTTGCCTCACATGCCCAGGGTTGGGGGTTTGAATCCTGGCACTTTGTGTGTCGAAGTTCTTCCTGGGTCTTTGTAGGATTCCTCAACATACTCATACCTGTAGCATAAGGGAGCATATTTCATACAGAGGGGCTAACTTTGGCTAACTTAGCCAATGATATGTTTTGATTGTTGAGTGACAGAGGAGGTAGTACTCCTGGGCCAATCAGCTTTCACCTGGGTTTAGTGTCCCTTTCATGGTGTGTATCTATGTGTCAGTTAGTGCCCTGTGATAAACTGGTATTTCTTCCTGGGTGTTCCCATGCCGGAATTTTATTGGGTTGGCTTGAGGTTCATTGTAACCCTAGTTGTATGGAAGTCAGTTGGGTGATGGTGCAGGGTTAGTGAGGAAGCAATTGTGAAGCAAAACAAGTCAACCATTAACTCATCAATGTGTTTATTTCTTCATTTAGTACACTCAAAGATACTGCACTCTACCAAATAAGTGTAATAAATACACCCATATAAACAACCCAAATCATTGCAAACTAGTCTTAAAGTAAACATAGATTTTCAAATAAATACAAATCGTACATACAACAAATCAAGCAAAGAGCAATCTAAACGGGACTGCACACAGCAGATGAAGTGTTAGTGTTAAATGTGAAAGGTTTTTCAAATTTCACTGTAGGGGATTTTGTGTGGAAATCTATGTGGATGGAGGAAGTACATTTTAAGTCCTGGACGGCTGTCTTTTGGGAAACACCCACACTGGTTTAGAATGTAGTATTCAAGGGGACATTGGTCTTTGGAACAAAGGGAGGGATTTTGCATTTAACAACGGGATTCCAAATGAAGTATGTCGTGTCTATTGTGACTCACAACCACTGAGCCAAACCAGTTGTTTACTCTTGAGAAAAAATATACCTTAATCCACCTTATATACGAGAAAGCACAAATTTATATAGACAAACACTGTCATTTAATTGGAGGTTACCTTATCATTATGCTGAGAGCTGATTTACTTGTATACCTCTTTCAACAGCAAACTCTCAGGTACTTACGGCAGTCTTGACCTTTATGATACCTTTGAGAGGGAGTGCAGTTTTAAGAAATCATTGAAGACTGTGTTCTTTTGAATACTTTAAAGACACCACAATAAAAGTCAAGGCAAAACGTGAGGTCAAAACTCAAAGCTGGGGTTTGACTCCCTCTCCCAGACCACAGTAGGTTATTTTCATTATTCCTGTGTCCATAAATGCCGGAGAAGCCGTTTTAATGGCATGACCTTTCTTTGTCTTCCCAGCAGTGCAAAAGTAACCTTGATGGTACAGAGATCCCATTTGGCTCGCTTAATGTACAACTGGGGCAAAGACCATGGGAAGCACATCCACACGTTCCCCCAGGTTAACCAGTCACCTTAGGTTAACTTAGGTTAACCAGTCACCTGAGTTCCGACTGGAATTTTACTGCAAAATGGGCTACATAAATCAGAAAAACACAAATGAAAAATTAAGCCTTAACGTAATGGGTGCACATCAACCAAAATATTAAATATAAGAATACTGAAGTATTCAACCGCTATACAGACTGTAGCAAAATGTTGTGAGCTGGAGGGAGTGTACATACATGGAGAGGGTCCTGCACTGCAAAACGGGGGGAGGGGGGGGACGGGGTCTCCAAATTCCAAATTCACGCTCCCAACATCTTCTTCACCATGTAGCCTGGCATGCTGTACAGGAAAAGGCCCAGCATGACCAGGACCAGCAAGGCCAGCACCAGCTTAATGACCAGCCACTTGTAGCGGTTGCAGATGAGGTAACGGATGGCCTTCAGGGGGCTGATGAACCACAGGAAGGTGGTGTCGGGTCGGCTGTGAGATGGGGGGGGGGAACAAAGCGCTCCTCTCAGTCATCAGAAGGACTAGTGGGTTTCAACGGATGTTTACAGTCATAACAACACCGCCATCTGGGAGGCAGCGATACTGACAAAATGGCGTCAATAATTAATTAATAACAACGATAATAATAACAGCGACGCCGATAATAACAATAATGACTAATTATTTGATAACAATAACGAATAGATTCTGGTTTGGAAGCTAAGTGTATATTGCAATTCCTGTTCTAAGAGGAAGTTCCTCCAGGCCTTACTTGGGCTTCTCCAGGGGCTCCGGCTCGTTGCGGCCTTCACCCACTGGACTCTTCTCAGCTTCTTCCCCTGTCACCAGGTGCAGCTCCAGCTCCACTTTGCCCTGTGACATCACCCATGACATCATTTGACCATGATATTGCCAAAATGGAGAAGCGCGCCCGGTTCTGTAGCTGGCACTCGGCACGGGAAGGGAAGTGCTGACCGTGATGGTGATCTCGTCCTCTTCGTCCCGTGCGAGGAAAGGCCACCAGCCCTTGATCCTCTTCTGTTTGAAGAGGTTGACCATGGGGACATCCTCCTCGTTCATCACCTGTTCAATCGAGCACTGCTTTGCGGTCTTGGCCCCGCGAGGGAACCTGTTCAACTCAAGCTCAATAGCACCTGGAGGGAGAGAAATATTAAAACTGGCCAAAAGTCGTCTAGAAGAATGTGTATCAAAATACCGACCCTGGAGTTCTGGCACCCTAAGTGAGATTCTGCTGACTGCCCCCGCCCAGATCAGCATAAAACAAATTTTATCAATTCATTTCCGTAGAACAGGGTATCTGTTAGCTAACTAACTAGCGTGTGTTTGTTTTACAAAAAAGTACTATACCTAATGTAAATAACTAATATTATAGAATGCAACCCCCTAGTCAAATGACACCCTTGGCAAACGCCCATGTTGCCTATCGGACAGGCTGGCCCTGTATGGAATCAATAAACACGTAGCTAATTGAATGTCGCACTACACAGTTTTGAGAACAGAAGCACAGCAAGATGTGCGGGACGAGCTATCGCACCCAGCCAGTCATCAGCTGAGAAGTGGTCGGCGTCCCACACTTGAACGTTGAATCGGGCAGGAATCTTGTACTCCGTCTCATCCCAGGAGAACATGGACTCCTTCTTGGAGAGGACGATCTTCTCTTCCGCCATCAGGTAGTCGAACGGGTAGACGTATCGCCAGTTGAAGTTGCCCTCCCCTGTCAGTGAGTGGTAGTGGACGTCTGTGTCCTGCTTGTCCTCCTGTTGTCCCTTCAGCCACCTGGGAGAAAGACAAATAATGCAAAAAAGCTGCTCCAGTTTCTTTGAAGATATACTTTCACTGAAATGAAATACCACTCTAAATTATTGTGAAGCGCACAAGTCATTTCTCAGAGCATTTTATTGAGACACTGGATGTGTAACTAATTGTCACTGTATTCCTTGTTAGTCAAGTGCAGGCAGCAAGAAGCTACAACTCCCAACAACAGCAACCAAAAGGAAATGTCAACGTGATTGCATTCACTTGTCCAAGCCTCACAGATAATGAGCTATGCATCCACCTCCTGCCATACCTACCCCCGCACAAAGATGTCACTAGACTTCTCTCCAGTGAAAATATCATCGTCCTCCAAAACCACTTCATCAGTATTCCAGACGATCACTCTCAACTCGTACCTGTCAGAAGGTGGATGCAATCACGTAATGCATGTACTTTCAGAAAACAATCTTAGATCTGCATTAGAATTTTTTGTATCATTATATGTGTGGCTATTGCTAAACTACAACACAGAACTTACTTCTTTGGTTTCCTGGGTGAGATGTCTAGAGGAGGACCTGGTGCAGCCATGTCCTTGGGGAACATGTCCACCCACAACTCAATCCGTCCCTTTCAAAAGGTCATCCAGATATTCAAGGGGGGTTAGACAGATACTTTATTAACCCCAAAGGAAACAGAAAATCAGTCCATCTACCCTCTAATACAGGAAATTCAGGTCCAGAGTGTAGAGTGTAGACCAAGATTTTGTTTCAACCAACCAGTGGAATGCTCAACTAGCTGGTTGAAAGAGCTTGCTCTGGATTTTTACTTTCTGGACCTAAACTATCCACCTCTAGAAATTAATGGGTGAAGGTTTATATCATTAAGATATTTGTGATTTTATGTATTGGGGCCAAAGTTCCAGACACTTGAATAAAATTTACTTAATGTAAACAATTTATGTCCAACGTAGTCAACATTACAATAAGCTTTGTTGCAATTGGCAGAACGTTAAAGGAACCCAGAACCCAATACTGAGCTATGAAAGATGGCGTGGAAAGAGCCAGATGTTGATGTATGGAAGGAAACCTAAATGCCTTAAGCAGTACAGGAGATTATTGACGGCCCAGATCCTCTGAGACTCCTGGCCCTACCTGCTCAATGCCAGGCTTGTTGGGGTTGAGGAGAGGCCTAGTCTCGATGTGCTCTGGGACCAGTTTACAGCCCACCCGAGGGATGTCCGGCCAGTGGTTTAATGCCAGCAGGGCAAGGTGCTCATCAGTCTGCTTCTTCAGACCTATGGGGCAAAAATGGGCACCACCACCCTCGTAATGGCAGCATTCCTGGAAGTACTGAAATTCCCACCAAACCCAATTCCACAGCCCTTATCTCTGTGTATATTTTACATATTTCTTTTTATACAATTTGTCATGTCAGGGTATTTTATGTTTTTCTGAATGATATGAATATGAATGGTTAAAAGTCTGGCAAATAGTTTTAACGTGCTGTTATATGTAGATTTGAACTATCTTACCTTAGCATGTGCTTGGATGTTACTTTTGGAAACAGTATAACATTATAAACCAGTGTTTCTCAAGCCAGTCCTCGGGGACCCCCAGACAGTCTGGGTTTTTCCTCCCTCCCAGCCCCCAGCCAGACAGTCCATATTTTTGCTTCCTCTCAGTTCTCTAATCTAAGTTGGGAGGGAGCAAAAACATGGACTGCCTGGGGGTCCTTGAGGACCAGGTTGGGAATCACTGGTATAAATTATGAGCCAGTTACCATTTTCATCCTCCACCTCAGTGGGTCCCACGTAGACCCGGTTAGCCACCTTCACACGTCCCCCAGGGCCATAGGAAGGCGGATCCAACTTGTTGTCTTTGCACAACTTAGCCAGAATCCCTGTCGGCTTCATCGGGTCCCTCCATATATTATATCCATGACTAAATAACGAAAAAACAACAGCTTCGATTACTCAGTGGAATGGGAATATGCAGACTGAGCCCTCGTAACTGTTTGTATTTCAGATCGCGGTTGGATCAGTCTCTGTGACGCAGGGCCAACGTTACTTATTACGTAAGACATGTCAGGCCGAAAGCAACCCGACAACTCAAAATATCCACGCAGTCTGGAGTCTGGAGTTTTAAAAAACGACCATAACCCACATGGCATAGTGTGCAGCAATACCACAGGTGGCTCTGTGTTTGCTGTAGAAACGGTTCTCCAGGTCGATTTTGGTCTCGCCGATGAGGTCGTCGGTGCCGACTAAGTCCCAGTCATAGATCGCCACCGTTAGCAGAGTCTCCATGGGGAATGTGACTTCAACATCAAAGGACCTGAGAGGAAGACGTCAAGGTGACACAAGACATCAAGTTATTTAATACATCATAGGTGTACAACTCGGTCAGGTTATATATATATATATATATATATATATATTATGAATCTTTGCAGTGCATTGGTTTGTGTCCATAGCATGCACTCAGTGCCTCAGAACATACCTTCCAAAAATAGGATTAAGCTGCTTTGACTGGTAATTATCTTTGTCCCTGATTTCAGTCTTTCCGATTTTGATGGCGACATAAGGATCTGCCTTCCCATTAATGTCAGCGGGGTGCAGATCATTAGCCTGAATAAGCACAACGTTAGCAACAATGAGCATGCGTATACTTCAGGTATAAGGTTTTTCCATATACTTCATTAGCATTTCTCCCGCATTGTAATTGGCTAATGAAGGGGCTCGCCATATGTTACTCGTTAGGAATTCCGGAGGCCTGCTGGCTGACTTCGCGAGATAACGGCTGAAGTTCCATTTTAAAGATACTCACCCTGACAACGTAGACGCGAATGAGGATGTTGATGGGGTCATTGTGCGGGATGCCCTGAAACATGCCCATGTTGGGGTCATAGCCCGGCTCCTTGGACATGTCCTCGGCAAAGGGCACTTTGTACATGCAGAGAGAGCCCTGTATCAAATGGAAAGGATTACCGTCAGCGGGCCTATGGCACTGGATCCTTAGCCCGGGACCTTACCTAGTCCATGGACTGACTGACCCTACCTTCGTACTTATACACCACATTAAACATTAGCATCGGCTAATTTTAAATGTATCGAGTACTAAATTTAAGTGGGACAACGGTGTGATAATGGCTGGTGTAGGAAACACTAGTGGGTGCTACTATGGAGTCTTGCTTGCTTGGTGTCTGTGGAAGTCACTAAATTCCTCCTAAGTATATCTGTGTGAGTATAAAATAAGCTAAACAAGAAATAAAAGACTAAAATTTATTCAGTGTAGTTTAGTGAATGACACTGTAATACGATGAAATCTTACTCCAGAGCTATTGTGAAACAATACAAAGTAAGGCAAGAATCATTATCAACACAAAATCCCTTTTTGAAATGACTTCTTTTGAATATTTTATATTATTTAGGAGGCTTTAAGAAAATGCCATACTTTGTACATTAATCTTAACATTCCACCACTGAATCTGTTGCTACATCTATGTAATTTTTCTCATTTTCAAAGGCGCTCAAATCCCCAAAATAGTTGAGGTGAAATCCTTTCAAGCCTTAACTCTCCGCTCCTCTGCCTTACTTTGAATCTGCCGATGAGCCTCTCCTCATCTGATATGTTTGGGTCCTCGTCATCCCCACATTTTCCCCGATACAGGTTGAAGGTATGAAGCCAGTCTTCAAAGCTGTCGAAGACGTTCTCCAGCTCGCTGTCGTACACCTTTAGGTCCAGAAACGTTAAAACTCATTCCCCATTACTTTAACTGCAAGTTGTTTGTTAACGGTGACGCTTACAGGAGCAGGTTAGAGGCTAGTACCTAAAACAAGCACGAAAAGCAACTGACAGAGAACATCAACACAAACATTACATTCCCAATGGAAGATACTCAAATGTCACTTTATAATATGGAGGTATAAAGCACTAATAAAGCAAGGCACTTCAATATAAACACTGAAGTAAAATTGGCCTCTGAATTTACACAACTAGGTCCACAAACGGTCTGAAGATGAAGCCACCGTAAGTAGCTGGTGTGAACAAACAATGCTGGCGAATCGGTGATGAATCGGTTATGATGCTCTGTGACAATCGCTTGAGGAGATGCTCACCTTAAGTTCATCGATCTTCTGCTTCTTCCTCTCCGGTAACTCGATAGGCTGCAGCTTCTTCTTGTCCTTAGAGCTTTTGCCTTTGCCCTTGTCCTTTCCTTTGCCGCCTTTGCCGTCGTCCGGCCTGATGTCTAGAGATAAGGAGGAACCGGCGCTGAGGCGGGAACGCCAACGAGGCCTGACGGCACCTGCCAGCTGGAGCTGGCCTTTGCTCAGTTCATTTCACACAATTCTGCTCGGTTGCATTTTTCTCCGTGTTAAAGTTTGAAGGCATTTTGCAAATTATAAATATTAATTTTAATTTTTATGTTTTACTTTTATTTATTTAATATCATTTCAACAAAATGTTTAATATAATTAAATATATTTATTATTTCTTATTTGCATTTACAATTGAAATTATATTAAACATTTTCTTAAATCATCATCATTTGAGGATGCTAATTAATTCATCAATTGACGAATGGTTCTGTGTAGTATAATTAGATCTGAGTGCAGTGGGGATTCCCGCTGGCTCACACTTCCAGAGGTGGGGGCTCAGACCCTGTTCCGCGTGTGTCGTGTTCATGTTCATTTGTGTTGTGTAGGCCTCTTCTGCAGTGGTGGCTCAGAGAGCTTTCTGGACCTGAACTTTCCATCTCTGCTGCTCTGGGCGCAACAATTTCCTCCCAGAGTCCAGTGGAATACAGGCATTTGGTGCCTCTATATTGCACAAAGTGTATGACTGTGTGTATGTACTTAGCAATGGACTGGTGCCCCATCCAGGGTGCCAAGTGGTGGAAAGGTGGATTATTAAACTATGCCAGTGGAAGTACATGTTAATGAAAGAGACATATTTCGTCCTGAATGACCAGGGGAATTTATAATAATGATAAAAATATTAGTGTCTGTTCGTCCTAATTTTTCTCCAATCTTCAGTCATCCTGTTGTGTGATGTTTTATACATATTTACTGAGATTTCTTATTTCACTTGGTTGGTTTTGAGGGTGACTGACTCAATTGCACCCAACATGACAAATTCCTGGAGAGCTGGGAGCATTCCTTTGATTCCCTCTGCTCCGGGGGGGGGGTCCGTCAGGGTCTACTTAAGCGGTACCTGCACCGTCAGCATTATCCGCGTCTTCCTTATCCTCTGCGTCTCCCACGGTGGCTTCCTGTGCCTTGAGAATCTAAAGAAAAAAAAATCTTTTATCTCCACTTACCACTCTCCACCTAATTATCCTGTAAAGTTACATCATAATATTTTTTACGTTTCCACTCCCAGAAAATTACCTTTTTTTAAAATAATTCCAAAAGTTTTAATTGCCTGTCATGGTCCTGTCTACAACAGCAAAATATAATCTGAGTGCTTGAATATCTCTGCTTTACTCCACTGGCATTAAAATAACCAGTATTCTCCAATAAATGTGTCTGCGAGTTGAATCGTTCTGACAGGCTTTCTACGTGAATCCTTGAATCCACGCCACACTTTATGAATCAAACATCAGGGAGCTTATTTCTGAATTTTTTGTCAGATTCTTTTTTGTTTTGTTACTTTGTGTCAGATAGATGGATCTTTGCTGAGCAAACCACAGCCCCCACCTCCTTCAGAGTTTCAATGGAAGCAAAATACTTCGACCACCAGTCCAGCATGGACTCGTCGACCTCTTCCTCCTCCTCTTCTATCTCCTCCCCCTTCTTTTTCTTCTTCTTTTTCCCATCTTCATTCTGAGGTTAGGACAAGGAGAGCCGCGCAGGCTGTCAGCCGCAGCGTAATCATTACATCGGTCAAATTCAAAGAAGCCGTGACCTAAGTACACGCTGCACGCAAACAGCCGAAAAGTAGCTCGTTTACAATTTGTGACTCACCACATCAATTTTCACAACGGAATCCGAGGTCTAGAAGTCATATACAAAAAACTGGAATTAACTCATAGGAAAGCAGCAATATATACTGAAGAATTTGATTTAAATATGTTCAAAGCTAAAACATCTACCATTTTCTAAAAGAATTAATTCTATGAATGGTGCTGCAGTATAATTTTAAAATAATTATATTATAGTAATGACATCATTATATTATTGTTATACTATATCAGAAACAGTGTAGCAAGCAGGGCAGCTTACAGAGTCCAGCTTGACCACTGTTTCCATCTTCCTGACAGGTGCATCATGTGCGTTGCATACGATTTCCTCTGTGGGGTAACATACCAGCAAAAACTGGGGAATCCCGACAACCAAAGCATCACAGCAGCCCCATAATGTAGCTTTAGGGGTGTTCAGTCCTGTCCCTGCCCTTGCACTTCTGTGTGCTAGTTAAGTTTCAGCCAACCACCTGATTAATGAGGGTTGATTTGCCGGTTTATCGAAACCTGATGGCACTTCTCCCTGCAGTTCTTAATAGTATTTTAGTAATGCATTTATAGGAAAATTGAAAGAACTTTATATTTTGCCCTTTAACATATTAATATATTTTGAAATAAAAAATGGACCAACTGAAGGAACTGTATTATAATTGAGAGACTCAGCAATTAAACTAATAATAAATGTGTACTTAGCATACCAGCAGTCTTCCAGATGGTAAGATGACAGGGAAAAAGGTACTTATGGTGCATTGATCACATAAGTACTGACATTGTCCCCATAATCCTGGGACAGACTCACCTGCGGCGGACCAGCTGTTGCCATTCTTGTCTGTGGGCCTGTAGATGTACTTGCGCAGTGTGGTGACAGCGTGCGATCCTACCAGGGTGAAGCGTCCAAATGCTCTGCAGTCGACCACCCGGATGTTGATAGGAGGGTGAAGGAGCTCATTTTCCGGGAGATCCTTCGAAAAACATGTCACGTGTCAATATGAAAGGAAGACGATGGATGCATATAGAAAGCTTTCCCTCTGACTGCTACTGGCCGAAAACAATTGTAAAAAACATAGTTAAACCTGGAGGACACTTACAACTTCAAACCATTTGACCAGGGAGCTGAAATTAGGGTTTTTCTTGTAGTTCTGGATGAGGGAAGACTGCACCCCCTTTCCTGCACATTCTATATCTACACGAGGCCTGTCAACTTGGGCCAAGTTGATTCGTTTAAGGTCCCTCAAGCCCCAGAAGAGGACCTAATGTGGAGAAAAAAATAAGATTCGTTATATAGTGCCCCCGTAGTAAATGGTTTTATCATGTGTGATTTCAAGAGTGTCTCATTTTTATAGTAATATTTAGATGCATTCACTCAGGTACACAGAAGTAGTTCTCGGATGTCTACTTGATAACTTCAGATCTACAAAGTAATTTATTTTGTATCTGGAAGACATTGTCCTCCTCACCTCGATTCTGTACTTGCTAAGGACTGGTCTGATGCCAATTGGAACTGGCATGATGGGGCCATGGTCAAAGTCAGCTGGGCCCTCGATGGGAGGCAGATCACTCTTGCCACTAGGTGGTACCTAAAAGTGCCATTCATGGAGTAAATACCTCTCAGCTATATGTAACAACATGAAGATCAGGATAGACTCACTGCATCACTGTGCCAGATGCCTTGGGGCAGATGCCGACTGAGTTCACGCCATAGATATTGCAGATTATAAGTAGAGTAATCTAAAGGATGCGATTCAAGCCCTTTATCATGTGGTGGACGACTGAGAACCTTCACAGATACGTCAAAAGTAAAGGGAGCAGATCTACAGCACTTGCATTGTCTTGCTTACCTGAAGCAGCTCAAAGGCCGCGAGCATTTCGCCAGCAGGCATGTTGCCGCGGTAAACCTGGTAGTATTCCAGCTGTGGAGGGAAACGAGGGGGGCCATAGTGCTCGTCGGCCATCTTGGTGAGCGGCTTAGCAAATGTCCTTCCCATGAAGTCAGCTTTGCCCTACAATCACAAACAAATGTTCCGGAAACTTCAGACATTTCTGTTTAAAATAAGTGAAATAAAATTCTTTTCATTTCTGATAATATTTATGCTCATCTAAGGCCCATGTTTAAAAAAAAAAACAATGTATTTCTATTTTATATCTATTCTATATAAAACGTATAGGCAAATAAAAAAAAACTTGCTACTTTTTGATGCTTGAAAAACATGCAAAATTGCAAGCGTTTCTAATTATGTGTCACTACACTGTCAACAGCTTAATTATTGGCTGTAATCAAATATGGTCCTGGTACAGGCTTATGCATTTATTATTTTACTAGGAAACACTCACCATTGCGTCTTGATCATAGATTTCAATGACAATAATCGGGGGATCATCACGTAACTCACTGGCCTCTCCATACAGCTCCAGGTTGTCAAACAGCAGAAGTTGATCCCATGTAGGGCACAGCGTTTCATTCAGAACCTGGAACGGGCACACGTGCAAAATTCACAGCATGGGCCTGCACGATGACGAACATCGAGACACGTGGTCCCCAAAAACACCTGAAACCACACACATCTGTGTGTCTGCCCTGAAGTATGAAATTAGCTGTTGCTTACCAATCCAGTCCTCAGGGACCCGCAGCCGGCCCATGTTTTTGCTCCCTCCCAGCTCACTACCCGACAGTACACATATTATAGGGAGCTCAGAGGGAGCAAAAACCTGGACTGTCTGCCCACTGTCTGACTGGATTGGGAAACGCTGCCTTAGACGATTGACGGGGTGCCCCATCACTTTTGCTAAGCTGACCAGTGGAAGGAGGAAGCCCATATGACGTACCTCAGTGACCTGGCTCTGCGTGGAGAAAAATACCCGAGCGTAGGGGTCGGAGAGGCCAGTGCTGTCGGCCGCAAACAGGCTTCGGGCCTGGTACATATGGACTCTCAGCTGAAACACCTGCCTCACTGTGGCACAGTAGAGAGAAAATGACACCTGTGATCTTCTCAGTGAAATGTCACAGACGTTCACGGATACAGTCCCCGGTGTTTAGCTATACCGACAAAGCCATGATACATCAAGTACACTAGCCGACAGATGGGATACCAAAATCATCAACCATCCATTTTCTGTAACCACTTATCCCATTCAGAGTCACGGGGGTCTGGAGCCTACGGGCGCAAGGCAGGGGATAACCCAGGATGCGGTGCCAACCCATATCGCCATGCACACTCACACACCAGTCACTCACACAGTTTGCTAACTCCAATTAGCCTCAGCATGTTTTTGGACAGTGGGGGGGGGGGGAGTGAAATACCAAGAGAAATCCTCAAGATGACAACATTCAAAGAAGAATATGCAAAGTCCACACACATGGAGCTATGGCAGATACTCAAACCCTGGTCCTATAGTAGGTGCAGGCCAACAGTGCTAACCACTGCCTCCACTGGTCATACAGTACAGAAAATACAGCATGATATTTATCTGACACTTTGGGGAGGCCTCACTCACTAGTGTAGGTTAGACTGATGGGCGGGCTGGACCCGCTTGATCCCTTCACAGCTTTATTCTCTTCAAAGCCATTGGGCAGGCCGCTGAGGAAGTCCCTCCGCTGTCTGTTGAGTCCCAGCCAAAGGTAAACCTCGGTCTTAACCTGCACGGTCCAGCCAGCGGATCCGAAGCCCTTCTTTCCAGGTAGCTGCAGATAGCGTCATAAGGAAAACAGTCTAGGGCCTGCAGGTATTCGTGTCTATACATGAGAATGGCCAGCAGGTAATGCCCACTTCAAAGTCCTTGAAGGAAAGTATTGTAAATTCGATCTTGTGAAGATAATTTTTAATACGCAAACTTTGCAGTTAGTGTCTCATGAATGTGGTCCAGAACAGAAAGGCCTACCCGGAGGAAGACTGTCTTGACCTTTCCACAATCTTTGCCCTGCTCTTCCTCGACAGGGGAGTAGAGGATGTCTTTGGAGGGGATGCGGGCGTACGCGATGCGTTTGTTATTGCTCATCATCCAGATAAAAATGTCCGGAACGCTGTGTTGCGGCTGGAGGTGAGTGAAACATTTCCTTTAGTTTATTCACAATGAAAATGATCAGGCCAACTATGCCAAAAAACAAATATGATTTAGCACTTCTACTTAAATCATTAAATATTACTTTTCTGCAGAGCTTACTTATAAACTGTCATACTAATTTTGGTATCTGTGCCAAACATAATAATGTAGTGTCATATTATGTATTATCGACCCTCACAAAAATAAGTGGATTGCAGTTTGATGGACAGATGGTACACAGAGTGTTTTTTATCAAAACAATTACTATTACTTAACACCAAGTAATAAACAAAAGTTTCAAGTTCCAAGTTTCTTGTGCTCTGTTAGAACACAATGAAATTAAGTATGGGACACGTGCAGGCAGGATAGGAGGAACAGCAGTGTGATACAGGACAAACTGCTGTGAAATTCAGGACAAACAGCAGTGTGATGCAGGACAGACTGCTGTGAAATTCAGGACAAACAGCAGTGCGATACAGGACAAACTGCTGTGAAATTCAGGACAAACAACAGTGTGATACAGGACAAACTGCTGTGAAATACAGGACAAACAGCAGTGTGATACAGGACAAACTGCTGTGAAATTCAGGACAAACAACAGTGTGATACAGGACAAACTGCTGTGAAATTCAGGACAAACAGCAGTGCGATACAGAACAAACTGCTGTGAAATTCAGGACAAACAGCAGTGTGATACAGGACAAGCAGCAGTGTGATACAGGACAAACTGCTGTGAAATTCAAGACAAACAGCGTGCGATGCAGGACAAGCAGCAGTGTGATACAGGATGAACAGCGGGATTGGAGACAGGATAAGACAGTGGAATAAGACAATGGAATTAGAATGAGTAAACAATAAGTTATAACTTTAACTAGAATAATGAAATACAAATAGTCAGAATACGTCACCGTATTACCTCATCTGTCAGGAAGCGAAGCTTCTGCAGAAACGCCTGGACCAGCTTCAGTTTGTCCTTCACAGTGTTTTTCTTCACCTGAGATCGAATGGCCTTAGCCTGCTGGCCAATGCTCTCCTGGAGAAAGAACCAAGGAGTTACACTATATATATATTCTATAGACAAATCAGCTGTCGTTTTGGTTATAGACTTCAAATAGACTGAAAATATTGCCTTCCTGTTTTTTAACAACCAGATAACTAGCCGTTCCCATTCCATGTACAAATCTGACTTGTTTGTCTGACAAATTTTAATATAATATGTGTTTATAATTTAGGGTCATTCAGAGTTCCCATGTGATGTGATTGATGGTGCGGTCCAACATCGTCATGGTTACGAATGGTTTCCAGATCGCACCAGTTCTCTCATGCAGGACTTCATCCTTTCCCGGTCCAGCTTCGTTCGCCCCACCTGGTTCTCGTCCTGACTTGCCAGTGACACAAACTGACTGAAAACGACAATCAGATTTACAAGCACAAATCATTTGCTGTTTCGTACCTGTACAGAGAAGTCAATAAACATGAAATAACTAAATAAAGTAAAGGCAAATAATACAGGTATTAAGTATATATACTTACATATATATACTTTAGATGTCTATAGAAACTAGATGTAACCAAAGTGAGACAGTGCTTTAAATTGTGAGATCTCTAAATGGTTGTGGAACATTCAGCATGTAACAAAAAACAAAAAATGGGATATAGTACATGACATACGAAACTATGAATTGCAATTTACAGTGAGGCTGAAGCAGGCTTTTTAGATTAAAGTAAGACAGTGAATTAACTAAACTGCCAGCAAAACTTTAACTACATCATTTAGCTTATAGATGTGCAGGCAAGAAGATTGCTGTTTAATTACATTTGTCAAATTCTGTTTGAAATGAAAAGCAATTTGACTAAAATGAATTTGCTTGTTCTCATTAGAGCTCTCTTTCCGGAAAAGGCGTCCTGTGTGAAATGGTCCAGCGCTAAGGAGGAGCCTGACACCTACTTGCACGACATGCTCAACTCCTCCAGAACCCCTCTCAGCCTCCGTTCGGGGAACGCCTTCTCAGTCTTGATGACTTCCTGGACGTCGTTCAGACCCTCCTCCTGTCATGGCAAAGGTTCGAAAAAACAAAACTGCAGCTCCAACTACACCAGTATATTCAGGAAAAATTGGGTTCTGTTCCTTCTGCAGATGAGTGTTTTTCGTCATGCATCGTTACTGTAAGTGAGGGGAGAAGCCCCCATCTAGAATGGGGGTTTACCAGTTTATCTGCAATCTTGTCCATCATGTTCGCATTGTATAGTCTTCGTCTTTGATCTTGCCACCAGCTTTTTATGTAAATGCAAGGCTTATTCTCAAAGTAGGGCAGATGGAAATAATTTCTGTAAAAAAAGGGAATAAAGTGTGCTTTAGGAACTGACAAATGTCACAAAGTCATGCTTCTGTGGAAGTGTAGTATGATCATTACACAGTGATGGCATTCGCAGGACCTGCCAGATGTTGTCTCAACGAGTAAATCGACAGATTTGCTTTTGCTTTTGCCGGTGCAAAATTTCGCAGTTTGAAGCAACGCCAAAACACCGGACATTGAACATCGGATCAGACCTGTCGGTTATAACGGGCTTTAATGCTGGAGTGCAGGAGACTGAAACGAGGTCCGGATCGTCCTCTATCACATCACCGTCCGAACCATCAGTGAGATGTGAGTCTTCTCCTGGGGTATCCTCATCTTTCATCATTGGTGGCTTTTGTACGCCATCGACCTCGTTGCCATAGTAACCTACCAAAAACAAAACAGTGTATGCAGACAAAACTATGCTAGAAAGCCAAAATAATGACGATAGAAGATAGACTGTGTGATAAAGCCATCACCTGGCCATAGCAATTTGATGATTATTTTATTTGACTTACCGATTGTGACTTCAAAGTTAATGGGTTTGTCCCCGATCTTGCGGTCAATCATAGTGGCTTCCAGAAATGCTCCAAAGAGAAAGAACTCCTCTATCTTGCCAGTGGCATTCTAAACAACAAAAGCCAAAATTGGTACAAGTATAAATTAGACGACATGCTTCTGCCTTCGCTTAAAGTCAAGTAAGTAAGATCTGGGGCCTGTGTCATGAAACTGAACTTCTTGTTTAGCCGAATAGCTTCTCAGATTTAAGGTAGTCTGGGCTAAATGTAAGCGAGCCATTTAGGTCCATTTAGTCCAGGCCACCTTAAATCTGACAGCAAAGCAAGACGTCCTGCTTTGTGATACTGGGCCCTGTTCATGCATTGGTTGTTATGTTTTAAGTAAACAAGGCTTGTTTTATTTAATTACTGGTCAGTGGTATAACAGCAAAACATTTTAGAAGTTCTGCTTCATATAGAATGAAGGGGTGCTTGGCCACTGAGCTGTTGGGCCCTTGAGCAAGGCCCTTAACCCCCAGAAAATGCTTGAGGGACCCAAAATAAACCCTGAGCTTTGCTCTCACCTCTGTGTGTGTGTGTGTGTCTAATATGAGAATAAGGTGGGATATGCAGAAAATGAAAGCATTCCAATGTGCTTGTACAAACTGCAAATCATGCATCTTTTCATTAAGCTTGTTAACTAGGCAGAATCAACAGAGAGGTGTTTAGAATGAGAGGAATATTTCACTATTGGTTACTGCAGTCGAGAGACAATGCTTCACGTCAGGACATCCTGCTGAGACAGACCTCTGAGATGTTGGGAACTCCTTCCATCTGCACTTCTGTGGAGGTCGTTATGTCTGGGGCGCTGGTGTCCAAGAGCTCCACCGCCAGACTGATGAGGAGCCGGGCCCGGAAGGAGACCCCTTCCCCGAGGCCGTCATTCAGGTCTTGGTGCTCGTCCATCAAGGTGTAGGTCCGCGTGGAGCCGTACATGTTCACCCAGGCCGGCCCCAGCGTAGGAAGAAATCCTGAGGAAGGGTACAGGAGGAAAAAAGTGTCTTTGAAGATATTTCAACTTATCAGTAATGATGAGCGATGCCCCGTGGGGAAATTCTCTTTTCGAGAACTACAGCTCTCCATGACACACATGTAGGTGAGAGCAGGCTCTGCAGCGAAGGGCAGACACCAGAAGCAGCACCCATGGAGCCGGGGGGTTAAGGGCCTCACTCATGGGCCCACAAACATCAATATTCTGCTGGGGCCAGGGTTCAACCAGCAACCATCTGATCACCGGTACAGAAGTTTAGCTCATTGAGCTACACCCTGCCCCAAATCTCATTCAACTCAACGAGCGTAGCACGGCCTGGTCTTACCTTTGTCTCCATCGTTGGCAATCTTATGCAAGTCGATGATATGTGTACCGATGGCTACGTCATTCACCTTGTCCGAATCACGGAGCTGGATCTTCATTCTCTTACAGAGTGGCGGAAACAGTTCAGTGAAAATGATTTGCTCATTCCAGATTGGCTCATAGCAGCTCTTTTGTACTGAGGTCTTACCCTGGGCAGAGGAATGGGAAACAATTATGAATAAGATGTGAAGGTGAAACAAAACCAATTGTGGACAGTTCAGGTTGGACTTTTACTCTCTGGACATGAACCATCCAGACACAATGAAGCATTCTCTTATTAATGTCTTACCTTCTGCCCTGCAAACTGCACTTGAACATAAGGGTCCACCAAGTCTTTATTTTCTCCAATGAAGGCCTTTTTCACGTTGGCCATGATACTGGTGTTCATCTTGGGCAGACCTTCGGCTCTGTAGATCTTTACATAGAATCGGGCCCACTGCCTCTCCGAAGGTACTCCTTCTGGCAGCAGCAGATTTCTGGAGAAGCAGGTGATGGCGTACAGGATTCAACCAAGCGAAGTACAGGCACTCCTCACTAAACACCTAAGTTCCTACGACTAGGTCATTAAGCGAATCGGTCAGTAAGTGAGGAGTCTTCGCTTACCGATACTTCGAACATACTGTGCTGGTAGTAAGCTTGTGTCAACCATCTTTAGATAATGTTTTAATATCACCTTTGCAGCATTTATAACATTTTCGTATATTTATAAATGTCTATACAGTAGTGTACTATATATTGTAATAAACAAAATAGAGGAAATCAGCTCTAATATACATCACATTATAATTATTGATGAAATATATAGTCTTGGAGATTGCAAAGGCTAGTGCAGTGACTACTGACTGACCGCGGGAGCGAGTCTGAGACTGAGAAAGGGTGATGTGAGAGGAGATGCTTGACGGTGAGACACCACACTGCTATTTCCACATCGCAGCGCTCATACTGCGTACAATAGTGACTGGTCAGAGAGCTGGTTGTAAATCCACACAGTCGTTAAACAGGTAGGTCATTACGTGAAGAGTGTCTGCAATTCCAATTTTCCAACCTCCAAATCAAGTACAGGACACTTAACATCATTAGAGCGACCGATTTCTACGTGCATAGCGTGTTCCTGCATCGCGTTTAATGACATTATAGCAAGTTTTAGCTGGTACCATAACATGACGCAAAAATGAACATAATGCGGATACGTTTAAGACCTATTTCTCTGTTTTCGTTTGGCTGGGTACTTACCCTTCTATGTCAGCCTCTTCCTCTCTCTCGTTGGTCTTGTGGGGGGTTTTGATGGTATCGCCCTTTCCAACCACTGCAATATCCACTTTGACGTAGCCCTTGCAACCAGCTGTGATGTCATCAGGGTCGATAAGATAGGCCCATTTGTGGTAGAACTGATGTTCTGAGGAGGTGCAACAGGCAGAGTCAGCAGCCTTAATTATTAAATCAAGACTCAGGATTTTTGAAAAAATATCAAATAAGGGACCACTGAGAGTGTGTTTATCATACCAGGCTGTGAATATATTGTGCCAACATCCATCTTGAAGGTCCCAACCATTGTTCCACTTCGTAGGAGATTTTTTGAATGGATTACCTGTCCGCAAAGGGGAAGTGACGCACTCGGCTTTCAAAATACGACTGTCTTACATCAGTATTGTTGAGAGCTGGGAACATTTATTTTCTTTATACGTGGCATACTCACAGAAATTCTCGCTATTTTGTCAAACATGACATCAGGCGGCAGATGGAAGTCAAAGACGAAGTACTGTGAGGAAAGCAGGATGACTGTGAGTTTGCAGGAGCGTGAGTGTGCGTGACGGGCGACCGCACTCGTGACGATTTCCCAGGCCAAGCGTCCCCAAGAAGGCACCCGTGAGTATTACAAAGACAATCGAGCATCATTTCTGCAGCAAACTCACAGATAAGATACATTAGTACTTATTATAATAAAAGGTTTATAAATACCATAAGATGATATTAGGCTCCAGACCTGCCACGACTTGGTAACTAGGTAAAGTAGTTAGAAAATGGATTGAAGGATGGGTGGATGGATGATTGGATGGGTGGGTGGATGGATGACCTTTTAATTTAAAAACTATGAGGCAAGCATCTATTGTGACAAGGCTCATTAAATAGTCTGTTGCCTTTTGAATAAAATACACTTTCAATATCCTTGTTATTGACTTGAGTTAGAATAAGTTTTGGCTTGTGTGTTTCTTTCACCAGTTTAACATATATTTTGTCCTGGATTTATCTGACAACAAGCTGCTGAAAATTGTCTTTGGCTTTTGCACAAAGTTGCCGTCGTATTCTGGTATCGTGAGGAGATAACCCCGGAGATCCTGCAGCTCGCCAGGTGAATCCAGGTCGCTCATATCATTGTTATTTTCTGCACTACCGAGGAAAAGGACAAGTGGCTTGCCGGCCTTTCCTGCACCGCGGCACCGATCGGCTTGTGAGCGTGATGCTGCGTACCTCATTGTAATAGGGGCAGTTTGTCGACTCCTTCATGGACGTATACTTCTTATCATCTCCGATTTCCACACAGACCACGGGATCCATGTTCAAACCCACCAGCTGTCTGGCCTCAATCACCGTGACGCTAATCTGAACAGTTAATGACCATGAATCATTAGGCGTTATTAATCAGCTCATAATATCCCGCTGATGCAATCCTTCTGATTATAGCAAGATAAACGTTAATTGCTTTGAATGGGTTTTACGTGTTCCTTACTTGGTAATCCATTGGTCTCCCAGCCACGGGCTCCATTTTGATATCTGGCTTTGACCTGTAGCATATTATCCGCATGAAATTATAAATATTTTGAGAACCTAAAATTCAGTTGTAAACTGAACTCATCAGTAAAAATATTACTTCGGTACTGAAGTTGCACTTTCAGTTCCTTCGAAATTACGACTACTGGCATTTGCGTATGTTTTGTGTTTGGGCCTTTGCGAGGGTGTGTGCAACTTTCACCTTTTATTGGAGACATTGGTCGTGACTGCCGTCACAGAAGCCAAGGAGATGCTGTCTGGATCCACACCTTTTCCCAGATGCATGTCATCCGTCTCCAGAATGGCGGGCTCATCTGAGAATCCCAAACAAAGTGAGACCATGTTTACGGTTTGTTCGTAGACCTGCAGGGGGCGCTGTTGGGGCGCGGCGCGCGTTCTTACCCCCTCCCTTCTTATGGTCGTCCTTGTTCCGCGACTTTCCGAGCTTCATGATTGGACACGTTCCCTCCTCTGCTCTGTAAAGTGGACAGAAGTGCTATGGTCAGGATTTTGGACCATCGAGAATTCGGTCAAAATCCAAGGGAAAGGCAGTGAGATGATGCTTCTGAATAAATCAATAAATATAATAAATTAAAGGATGCAGTCTGAGTAAATTAAAGCAAAGCAAGCATGTAGACCATCCTAGTCCACGGAGACCCCAAACGGTCAATGTTTTTCTGGGAATCACTGGTCTCCGTACTCCCTGGAAAACACTGATGTAGATTTTGTAGAAAGGTGTTCTTAAACCCTTTGAGTCTTCATAATATCAGTAGATACTGGATACATTCCAGTCTATAGTATAACATTGTTAGGTAACACAATTCAAAAAGAAGGTATCCACACCACCTGTGTGAAGTCCTTCTGCCTTTTAGGACAAATTCATGAAGAAATATTCTGCTCTTCGCTCATATGCTTTCCATAACTAAATGATAAACAGTATGGCTCATACAAGCTGCCACAAGAAGATTAATCTGTTGTCATTTATTAAATGTATTTAAATGTAGCATTTGTCTTACTTTTATCTGAATATTCTTGTACTGTAGCACATTCCCACAAATTAAATTTTCTTACTCACACGGCATCATTGCAAATAACTTCTGCGTATTATTAGACTTTCATGTATTTCTGACGGCTGGAAAATTATTTATGCTTTCTAGAGGAGCTTGAATAAAGCTATAAAATCATACGGAACAAAACATATGAAATGAACAAGTTTTGTGCCTAATATACTGAAGAACATCGTCTGATTGCATAAGCATAAGCATGTATAGCTTATGTGAGGCATGCAATCCTATATGTATCATGTTTTTCAGCGCTTTTTTGGCATTAGATGTGCGAAGGAGCTTAGCTTCAAACAACTGGGAAAACATTTAAGTACATGTCAATGCAACAGACTGGCAAAGTCTGCACAAGAAAAATATATAATGGCAGTAAGCTGTCCTTAAAATTATACTTTTTAAAATCTTCAAATGCAACCAGTGTTCTCATATGTAGAATCTGCTGCATTTGCTGAAAGACACTGGTAATATATATATATTAGAATTAATTTGCATATTACACAGAATAGAATAGAGTAGAATGTATGGATGTTGAACATTTTGTCAGAAACATAGACACTACATGTCCGAAGAATTTGTTATGGTGAATTGGTTACAGAAAACACAGTTATTAAATATTGAGACAACGTACAAAGCATTAACTTGAGGGGATTTAAAACTGTTTTAGCAATTTCAGCAGTCCTTATTTGGCCCAACTGATTTATTTCTGATAGCATTATCCAATACATTTAAAACAACGAAATAAACATGTTCAAACCTAACACTCACTTTATCTCTAAATTGGCATACTTTAGCGGCTATTTTTCTGGTCAAGCTCCACGCAATAACCACACAAGTACTCACCAGGCAAAACAAGCCCTGCTTCTTCTTTCTGAGACCTCTCACAAAATAAAAGTCCAGGAAAGTAAATACGGAACTTAATGTAAAAATGTAAAAGATGCTCTTTCCTCCCCTTAAACAGGCTTCTTACTTTCCCATTTTTTCAGTTTCCATCATAGAAATCCACAGAAGTCCACAAAAGCAAAACTGGCCAAAAAAGTTGGCCGAGCCGAACCAAATGGGCTAACGTGATGTGATACGCTAATGCATTGTGTATGAGGCTAAAACTCGAGATCGCAGCATCCCACTGAGCACCGGGAACACGTCATGGAGCGCTGACCCAGCCAGACCCGACTAAATAACGGCGCAGCCCAGCCGCACCGGCGCACTGTTTGCAGGCGCGGCTCGATGCATATTGCGCATGGTTCGAAGGGCTGGGAATTAAAATGAGGCAGATTCCGTGTTCTTGGGTAGTCATGCCAACAAGAGAAGCCAAATAAAAAGAATATTGGTCAGATGATGCCCTTATATGACAACAACTGAACCTAAACACAGATATGCACATTTTCATTGCCAGTGTTGTTGTTGTTGTGAAAGATAAATGTACAGCTAATGATATCACTATATGCCATTTTCAGAGAGAGCTGTGAAAGTATTTTCTAGATGTTTCTATAATGGTAGAGTTATATCTGATGGAGTGTCCGCAATTTACTTATAAAAAAAAAATAGAATAAGAAGAATCCTGTTGTTGTTAGGTATATTATATTCCAGAGAATAATGAAACAGTTTGGAAGACATTGGCAAAGTATCAAATATGCATAATAACATATTTTTTCAGATATTCACAGTGTTTCCTTTTTGATGCCAAATGCAGAACACTGGTGAAAAAGTGGTACACTTCAGAGCTTTGCAGAGTAATTGGAATAAAATGTATTAATACATGGGAAAGATTAAAGATGATCAAAAATTAATAGGAAAAGGCCTGTGTTTATTTGGCTGTGCAGTGAAGGGAGTTAAAGTTTCATTGGAGGGGGGTATTAAGTAGCCTTCCATGCAACTGCTATTATCAGGTAGTGATCAGAGATACCCCATAATGCTAATGACCGAAAACCTTAGGAATGTCATTCTAGAGCCAAATTTATTGGAATCTTTGCAATCAATGAAAAAACGTATTATTTCTGCATCAACTCCTTCATTAAAAGTGTATTAAGAACTGAAGGATCTGCCCCTAGTGAATATAAAGGCCTTAAACAGTGCAAGTATCCACAATGTTTAACTTACAGGTCTGTCCACTTCTGAAGATGTCAATGAAACAGAAAATATATTTTCCCCTGAACATAGTTGCAAAATGGATGCCAGTGGATATGGATCAACACTGAAAGCACTCCACAAAGCAACTCCCTGTGTGCGTGTGTGTGGTCATGTTTATATTACATTGTGGGGACCCGATGTCCCGACAGTGTGATAAAAACCAGTTATTTTCTACCTTGTGGGGGCATTTTTTGGTCCCCATAAGGATAACCTCAATTTTATAAAAATCTGTCTCTGCAATCAAAAGACTAAATATATTTTGTTTGGTTACTTACGGTTAAGGTTAGGGCTGGGTAGGGGTTAAGGGTGTCATAGTTGGGATCAGGGTTAT
>JAODKM010000025.1:16574410-16585717 GCA_026780845.1 Petrocephalus sullivani
CATGGGAACAGTTAGAGTGGCTGTACCAGCATGGGAACAGTTAGAGTGGCTGTACCAGCATGGGAACAGTTAGAGTGGCTGTACCAGCATGGGAACAGTTAGAGTGTCTGTACCAGCATGGGAACAGTTTACATTGGTTGGATTGCAAAGCAAGTCTCAGTATTTTGTGAAGTATCTAATCTCTGTAATTTATAATCTCTTCTAGAATTCACTTTCAAATCCTTCAATTTTGGACTCTTATGACCAAGGTATTCAGTTGTGTATGTTTCCATTTTTATCATGGTAACCTGTGTTTATATTGCAATGTTTGAGTTGTTCTAAAGTTTATAAAAACTTTTCCATTGTCTATTTATAAATGATTTTCTACTGTATGTTGTTGTTATGCCTGGCCTCTGTTCACTCTGACCTTCTGTGCCTATGCACAGGGGCGGGTTCTGCCAAAGGGAAGCTGCCATTTCAGGAAAGCAGCCTTCTGTTTAACACGGTAAGCTGCTGAAGTCCTCCGCTGTTACTGCCCCCCCACCATTATCGCATAGTCGTGCAGCTCAAATGCTGGACTGCTCTTAGAAAATGTGCTTTCCCTTTTTTTTAAAAAGTGACTGTTGTCTTTTAGGAAAGCTTAATTGTACAGTGGAAGTTTGTCGTTCCGGATGAGTTAAAACAGCACTATTACATCATTGCACCGATGTACTATTGCATTATCATATCTCTCATTCCCCTCTGACAGATTTTGTTCATATGAATCCGTGCGCTTAAAGTGACCACCTTGTTTATATATTTATATCCTGTTTCTCATTCTGGGAGCTAGGCAACCAAGCATTTCACTACATATTATACTCAGTATACTGTGTGTCATAAATAAAACCTTTGATTGATTGTTTAATTCTGCAGCTGAGCTCAGATCTCTCATTTCCTGCTCCGTCTCTGCTGTCCCCGCATTCCAAACTACGAGCTTCTGGGCCTCATCTTGTTCCCCACCCGCCTCTGGCCACCAGCACTCGTAAGTAACACCACTGATTTGTCTGCACCTGTCCCATTCAGTCAGCGGGCACCTGCATTTGTGCAGGGTTATCAAGTAACATCACAGTAGAACTCTTTCAGTTTCACTTGTGCTGTTTTGTACTCCCTTTTTAGGTTAGGGTTTAGGTTAGGTTTAGGTTTTTTTTTTTTCCGAAGGATCTAAGAAAAACTTAATGATAAGAGTTAACTTATTCCCTAAAGACACATTCAAGTTTTAATCAGTAGCATTTAATTTATTATATTATTTGATATACTTAATTTATTTAATTGATTATCTCTACTCATAGACAGACAAATCAGTGCTCTACACGGCCTGCTTTTTTGAAAGGTTGGGTATGTGAATGGTATGAATAAACTACACTGCCACACATCTACGATAATTAGATGGTAATGCTATTGTTAAAGATTAATACAGTTCTCACATCAAAATGATGATGTGGTTATAAATGATGTTTCGTATATTCAGGAAAAATAATATTAGAAAATGCCGTCCCACTAGTTGTCGACCAGCCCCCTTTTGAGCAACTCCCATCCCGTCTTTCAGGTTTCTCCACCATCTCTCCCTCTGTCACATACCTTGCAAAAATTTTCCCATGAGATGGTTCCCCCTGGCAAGGGTTTGCTGGAATCCTGGATGCTGTACTGCCGATGCTGTCATAGGGTTTAACCTTGCCTGCAAGTGACAGCTTGTAGATTCCTTTGACGCTTTGCCAGTTTCATGCTTCATTCATTGAAACTTGCCTGAATCAAACTGGCTGCATTTGAAAGCTGAAGGTATTTGGGGAGAAAATTGCCCCTGAGATCATCGCAAACATGCCAATCTTTAGATTTTTTTTTTTTAAAGGAAGCAGAAATTCTCATCAGATAACAATATAAAGTCTGATAATGGAAAAATGAGATAACAATCCTTGAAAGTCACGTTCAACACCTTAGCAGCAAGAAGTTTCTTTTTTATGAACTGTTGTGAAGTTGTCTAACTAGCAGGATCTGAGGTGTGAGGGTAGCTTTCAAGATTCAACATAAACATAATAATTTAATGTGATTTATCTGCTTCTTTGCTTTATTCTTAAAAATATGGGTAAATGTTTTGGGGTAAATGGTCTTAAAGTTTTAAGCTATGTTATGTGTTTTCAGCAACATGTTCTTAGCAGAACATTGGCCTCTTTGGAATTTATTTCAGAAAAGACCACTAGAGGGAGCACTCTGTTTTCCTTCGCCTTGTCTCTGTATACTTCCTACCTACGTCAGGTGCTCACGAATGCTTTATAGGCTTTATAGAATACATTTCTATTTTTGTTTATCCGTTGGCAGGTCTTTTTTTTCTGTCTTCTGAGGAGCTTTGCTGAGATCCATATAAGCGACCATTTAGTATTTTGAGACTTATTTTCTTGCAGAACCTTTTAAAAATGTTTTTTTTTTAACTTTTTTTTTCTAACTTTATAATTCTTATACTTATAATTCTTTATAAGAAATTTTATAATTTGTGATTTTTGTCAATAGTGAAAACTTTTCTGTAACCAAATTGTGTTTGTGTCAGGAGAGAGGTTCTTCATTTTGTAAGGAGGAGCATTTGCAGTGGCCTGATGAATCTGTAGGCTTACAGTGAGCAGCTCTGTGGTAATACAGTGAGTGTACATTACAGATTCATGGTTTCTAGTTGAGAACAGTCTTGGTTTCTTTTCTTGTCCCTCTTCCCTCTCGTTATGTATTTGCTGTTTTTCCAGACATGAAAATACTTTTGTTTCTCAGTGAAATATTTCTTTGACAGTCATATGTGAACTCCACCTCACCCTAAAAAGTTCTGTTTTGCTGAGATTTCCGATAAATGGACAAACCTGTTTTTTTTTTTTGCATCTGGGCCAAATGAGAGTGCGCTCATTGCAGTTTTCCACAAGACCGAGCTTGTCCTGCCTTTGCAGGAATTGTCTATAGAACTGGAGGGACAAAATCTATTACATATTCTTATACTGTGTGACTCATCCCAGAGACACACTGGGTATTATTGTGGTAATAATCAGTTTTCCTCCATAGTTTACACTTAGGCCAGGTTAATCTTGGCATTGCAATGTGCATTGCTCAGTATGAAAAGTCTTGACTGCATGTCTTGGTTCAGTCCGCAATAATATTGAACACAAAAGTTTGATATAGAATTGGTTTTGTATTACAGGTAACACAGATAGCACTGTATTTGTAAATGCAGTGTGATGTGACTTTCTTCTGATCGCTGTGGTGGCTTATTGTTTCTTGTACTAGCTTAATTATGTTACATTTTTTTTGCACAGGAGGTTTTAGCCCCGTTGGTCAACGTTTGAGCCGGCCGCTATCTCTACAGCTCCAGACGGTAAGGAAAACATGCAGGATTTTCCTTGGTTTTACCACGGTAGGGTAGAGAGGCACCCAGGAATGGAGTTGCTATGGCCTAGTTGTTGTAGAGCTGTAGAAGTCCCATGAGAGCTCAATCACGCCATGATGGCTACCGGTATGGATGCGGTGATTTGCTATGGTGCCAGACAAAGCTCGACTAAGGTGTGCGACATACTTCACACAGTAACAAAACCAAAGCACATCTACAGTTGGACGGCAAAAAAAAAAAGCATGTCAGTGCAAAATCTGTGAAACTATATGCTTTGACGCACGGCTTAGCAGGAGCAAGAGCAGTGCCTTGAAGCTTGGTTTGATGTGGAAGGGCCTCTTGTCAGACTCAATATTACGCCCTAAAGCAGGGGTGTCTTGTTTAACGCCAGTCTGGAGGACCAGAATCCGACACAGTTTGCAGATTTCCCTGCTCAAACGTATCTTAATCAGCTAAATACCAGATTTAATAGGTATGGTTGGACAGGGAAATCTACAAACTGGCCCTCCAGGACTGGAGTTGGGAAGCCCTGCCCCAAAGCGAACAAATGAAAGCCCCATCTGCTAGATCCAGACCCACAGATGACGTGCCCCCAGTATTTCAGAGCATACAGCAAAACCTGTGGTAGTAAAACCTTTCCTTAAAGCAGAACTTCTCCATCAAAAAGCATGATAGCACTGCTTTCAAATTTCTCGACCAGAAATAAAAAATCTTAGCACAGAATATAGAGATTACGTCGTGATTACGTCATTAAGTGTAACAGGGACTTTGTTGTGAATTGTGAGATAGTGTGGCTCAGTGGGTTAGGACTTGTGTTCCACTGATCAGGTCGCCAGTTCAAATTTTGCCATTGGCAGAGTGGTTTTACTTTTTGCCCCTTGAGCAAGGCCTTTAATCCAAGTTGCTCCAGGGATTGTCTGATTTCTCAATTTGTACATCACTTTGGGTAAAAGTGTCTGCTAATTATGTAAATCTCAGTATTGTGACAAATTAGATGCATGTGCAGAGATGCCCCATGCATGCTCCATGACGCAAATATAAACTTTCTAATTATAAAAATCCTTAACATAATGTCAGTTGTGGTTAATACTTTTGAAACTGCTGTTTTCTAGAACTGAGCAGGCTCATCTAACAACTTAAGATGTTAAGAAATGCACAGCGGATATTAGTTTTTCATCTAGCACCGAAATAAATCTTTTAACAGTGTCCAGCCTGCACTCTCCTTTTTTTATAATACTTTGGGTGATTAGAGGAGATTAGTAAATCTCAGTATATTGGAATGTTGTTTAGCAGGTCACTGCAAAGGAACAGTTCTTTGGCAGATGTTGTTTAGAGGAGAACCCTTCAGACTTCCAATAAACACCATGGAAGTTACTAGAAATGTCTTTTCTTGAGCTAAGAGAGGACTTCTTGGAGAAGTAGTTTGGCTCTTTGGTTACTGATGTGCAATGTAATCTCCTCTGGAAGTGATTTTTATTTTTTTTTTATTATATATGGTGAAGCGCAAAATGAAGCTTCTTTTGTGGGTGGAGTTTCCCTTTAAGCAAAGCATGTCACCTGAGGAAAATGTGTTACCTTGAATAAAGTGTGAAATTGCAAGTTGGAATAAGCTAATGCAGAATAAGTATCATACCTCATAGAGCTGTTCAGTTGGGTGTTTAACAAATTAATTCTCCCCCATTTGACATTCCCCTGCTTTCTGTTAGCAAGGCCAATGATATCTTGTGATGTGATGTAAATCATACTTTTCGATGCAGTCTCTGGCCTCCGCAAGATTGAAACTTCACATCCATAAGATCTGTAGTACTTTATCCCACCAAGAGTTGTTGTTGTTGTTGTTGTTGTTGTTGTTGTTTTGTTTTTGTTTTTTTTGTTAACCCCCCCCCCCTCCAAGTCTCCAGAGGATGGTGTTAAACTGTCAGCGGTTTGCCATGACTTGGAAGACTTCCTGGAGCCAACACAAGCAGCTTGTGTACTTAGTTTTACTTATCACTGCTGCTTACTGATGGTTCATTTGTGCGCTTTCCGGGTGTTGGTTTTCCTCTTCGAGTTCGTGTGTGCGTGTGCGTGTGTGTGTGCGTGTGCGTGTGCGCGTGCGCGTGTCATATGCTCACCCATCGACCTGCTGCGGCTCGGGAGAAATGACTCACAGCGTGATGATGGTGAATAGAGCCCAGGCGTGTGTCGGGTTCCCCACCCCTCAGCTTCACCCACTGAATATTTCTCACATAAGCCATCTTTGTCTGGAGAATCAAAGCAAGATAATCATGTTTAAGGCAATGTAATTGACACTCCGGTACATCGCCCAGCTCAGCCACAAATAAGGTCACGTCTCGAACCAGTAACTGCAGAGAATATCTGCTGCGTCTGCAGTGATCTGTGGATGTGTTGATGGGTTATTAATTATTACACTTCTTTTGGGCTACTGGTTCATCTTACTATGGGATTTTTTCATGCGTTTTAAAAATAGGAAAAGTTTAGGACTAGATGCCTTTTTAGCATTCTTTATAAGACTTCAGTTGAACCTAGATAACTGATGATAGCTAGACTTACTGGTTATTTCATGCAGCCTTGCTTATTACATCACATGTTTTGTGCTTTTTGTGTGGTAGTACTTTCTCTTTCATGCCACTTCCTGCTTTTAATCTTTTTTTCAGGCAATACTTTAAGTGCCATTGTTAGAAACCAAATTTCAATCGAGTCTCTACCTACAAACCTGATGAAAAATGATTCCTATATTAGTTGTTTTTATTTAAGAGTGTTTAACTGATATGTATGTGAATATTGATCCCTCAGTCTGAAGCCTAAAAAAAATCCCTTTATGAATATTACATGTAGTGGGCAAAAGGCTTATGAGTATCTAGCTATAATCAGTATTTAACTGTATTTGGGAATGAGATCTCTCAACATTGCTATAACAGTGTTGGAGTCTTTGAAATTGGCCAGTTAGGAACACATGCAGGTTTTGTGACTGACATCAAGAATATATTGCTTTGTTGTACTCATTTTATTTCAATACAATTTGGAGCAGAATGTCCCCTGATATCATTTTGGAAAACGGGCTTGGCTTCTGTTATTACAACACGTCTGGTATCTGTTTTGTATCTAAGAAAATTTAATTTTTTTTTGGGTGGAGTTCCTCTTTTGAATGCAAGCCTCATTTTCATTTTTAATACTCGGAGTGCTGGAAGAAATGAACCAATTACGACCTTAAGTCGTAATTACTTTAAATTGTGTGCAATTATTCTGTGTTGAAGCCATCCGAAAAATATGCACTCAGACGTGTTCTGCAGATGTTACTTGAAAGGGTTAATGTGATTTATTTTTTTTGTAAATACTAGCTGTGAGAAGACTTAATATTAAAGGTGTTTGCGAAGGCAAATATGAAAAGTCCTTTGCAAGCGTTCAGAAAGGGGGAAATGTTAATAACATTCTGCTTGGGACAGTTTCATATTGTTAGCATCAATAAACCTGCTGAAGACCTTTGAAACATATCTGAGCTACTGCGGCCTTTAGCTTTTAAAGGCTGTATTACTGACTTATTGTAAAACAATCAAATCTGTTCATCCATATTGATGTTGGTTTTACCACCCTGGTGACTGTATTGGTGTTTTCCCAGTAAGCAGTCATTGAAAAATATTGGAGGGGTGCATAAAAGTATGCCAAATTTTTTAGTGTTGTCTGGAAACACTGTATTTGTACTGATTTTATGATTTTTAAAAAGTAACATACAGTGTCTCTTATTTGATATGACAATGGAATTTAGATTTTGTTGTGTGTTTGAGGTCACCCAGGCAGGGTTACTGTTTGTTTGTGTGTTTGAGGTCACCCAGGCAGGGTTACTGTTTGTCTGTGTGTTTAACCTGGGAGCCTCGTAGTTGCTGTTTCTTGGCAATAGGAAAATGGTGTGCACTCGCCACACAGAACGGCGTTTCCTTCTCATCCCTCCCCAGAGCGCTGACGATCGTCCATCCTCTTCTCTTCGAGCCGAGGGCGACTCTTCCATGCCGCTGCAGCAGACTGTAAGTTTGCACTTTTTTCGCGTGTTGCACGGATGTTTACATTTGAGATTTTATTGCCGTTTTATATTTACATTTTACATATTTAGCAGGCACATAGCACATTGCAAACATGCTGTCAAGGAGTCACCTAAGCGTAAGTGCGGCTAGCCTTCCAGTGAATGCCCAGATGCAAGTGTAAGCAGTTATTGGAGCAGGAGCTGTATCAAAGCAAAAACTTAATAAGAGTATTCAAGGACCAGAGTTGCAATAAAAGAACGTATAGGAGCATCAGCCTGGTAGAGCCTGGCTCTTTTTTTGCAAGATTACTGGATACATTTGCTTTTGTGGATTTTTAGAAGGTACGTACTCATATCAAATATCATTTTAAATGTTGAATAGTGCACTATATCGCAGACTTTTAGAGCTACCCGTTACGCTTCAGATGAACTCAATTCAACACTTTAGACTGGCCGTCCTGTTAGCTCTGTCTGGGTATGAGGGATGGTATAGTAGTGCAGGCGTTTCCGGCATTTCATAGACCTGGGACCGCCCAATGAGAATAGACCACATATTACCAATATGTGACTAAGGCAGCGGGTGGGGGTCTCTGGGGGAGTACCAGTGGCTAATAACACACCGGTTGGTGGAAGAATAACAATATAAAAATTTAAGTTAAAAAACTATTTAAGTACTAAAATATAGAAATAAGCTGATATATACAAATAGCAAAGATAAAGTAATAAGAGAAAAGTTAACAACTTCACTGCATGGTTTAAAGCAAGAGACAGAAGGGAGGCTATGGATATTATGGGCAATAGGACAAATGTTCAAACCAAGCGTAAGTGATTCTGCCAGCTTAGTTAATTTAACAAGTTTTGTGTACAGATACTATGCATGCCTTTTTGTTAATACGGTGTCATGTGGGGGGGGTTGTTTTTGCACCTCTTTGAAGCTGGGATTTTTAGCTGTTGGAGGTGACTCAGTTGTTCCAAAGGTTAAAAAGGTGCAACTCCAAAATATAACAATATGAAATAGTTTAAAACAAGGGAGAGAAAAATATCTGGTGAAATTAAGTATGCTGATAACTTTGGAATTTGCTGTGTTTTTTAGTCTGGTAACCCAGTAGCTAAACTGGGTTGATGGTTAGTGGGCCTTCCAGGGTTTTGCAAAGATGGTTTCTGAGGGTCCTGGAAAACCTGGTTGGTTTTTGAAAAATATTCAGTTCTGGAACAGACTTGACACTTTATGGGGACAAGCCTAGCTTCCATCACTAACCACTAATGGTTAAAGTGTAACAGATAAGACTACTAATTATGCCATACTAGGCAAGTGTTGTGATATGGCCAATTCTGCGTCATGTACGCTCATCCAACTAAAAAAAAGTCAATCTAATGTTGTCGTCCTGTGATTGTATCCTTTTGTGGCTATATGCTCATACATAGTGTAAAGTATGAGAGTTGGGTGGAGATATTTGTGGGGTAGAGGGCTTGTCGCTCTTTGTGAACCAAAACTGCCTTTTTAATCAGACATTTCAGGTGTGCATCATTTGAAGTATTATGTAGACCTGTTATGCGTTACTTTTTGGACTTAATAGATTGACTAACTGATAGATATGCTACAATGTTAAAACTTAGCGAGAGGATTCATTACTTTGTAACTGATAATGTGCTGGTTCTTTCAAATTGCGGGAAGCCACCCAGTCACGCATTGACACAGCTGAGATGCCATGCTTTCCCTTTCAGGTCGTCTTCCTTTATGACTACACTGCCTGTCGCTCGGATGAGCTGACAGTGTCCCGTGGTGATGTCGTCCAAGTTCTCTATAAGGATAACGAAAGTTGGTGGTTTGGCGGCCTGGCTGACGGACGGCAGGGCTACTTTCCGCCCAACTATGTGGTCGACCAAAGTAAGAATTTGTTTTACCGACCAAGCGCCCCCATCCCCCCATTTTTCTGTACCTTAATTTTGCACGTTGAAAAGCTTCAGATCCATCCTTCTTTTCAGGGGATTATGAAGAGGATCTGAATGGAGCCATAGAAACTGACTCTTCTGTGTCAGATCGGCTGAACCAGTCAGTTGAGATTTCGACCCTGGCAAAGGTAATTTTCACGATGGCCTAGTGTACGTCTCTGACGTGTCCGTGATTTCACTTTTTTTTTCCCCTTTTAATTGGACTACTGTGGAATATGAAGAAAACTGTTGTACCTCAGATAAAATTGTGCTTGTTTTTAAGAAGCTGAATTCAATCCTGCATCTCTTTTAGTGCATAGGTGGGCGTACAATATGCTTATATTATATATATGCTAATGTGTGAAAGTCTCACATTTTTTGAGCTGTGCCAGAAGTTCACTCCTGTCTGCGTTTCCCTTTACAGCGGCTACTTACTACAGTGTAAATCTGCGTTTCCCTTTGCACGACTGCTTACTACAGTGTAAATCTGCGTTTCCCTTTACACGACTGCTTACTACAGTGTAAATCTGCATTTCCCTTTGCACGACTGCTTACTACAGTGTAAATCTGCGTTTCCCTTTGCACGACTGCTTACTACAGTGTAAATCTGCGTTTCCCTTTGCACGACTGCTTACTACAGTGTAAATCTGCGTTTCCCTTTACACGACTGCTTACTACAGTGTAAATCTGAGAGACGCAGAAATGAGACTAACTTCAGGACCTCCAAAGTTTATTTTGTGCAAACTGAATTTCGCTGTTGAATCTATTCCTTAAAACTTGCAAAATATTTAAACGAACGGCTTTTTTTGTAGATTATGCCATAAACTCAGAAATCTCATCTAAGATATAAGATCTGAAGATTTTTAGAGGGCTGTCCACAAATGTAGTTAACAATGGACTGAAACAGTCAGAAAGTGACAGAACCTTTTCTCCCCGCCTTACCTTTGGCGTGCTTACATTTCACACCAAAGTGAAAGCAGGCTGAATTGTTCTGTCATGCACTGAGTCTTGTGGGCTAAAGTGTTTTGTGTAGCCTACATCTGCGCCATGTCTGTTGTGCCTTTTATTTACGCTTATGGCCTCATGCCAATTGTTGATGGGAATGCACAGAAATGATTCAAATTCACAAAGCAGCCAAGCACAGCATGCAAATGCTGACTCCAAACTGCATTTATTCTTGTTCTTAAGAGACTCTGTGACAACTCCATGGCATTATCTGCAGACACCTTGCATGGTGAGAAAATGCACTGACACTCTTGTTCGTAGCAGAAGTGTGATTAACATGGTTTGCGCAGTTATGCTAACCAGTTAATTCACACCCACCTCTAATGGGAAGTAAATGCACTTCTTTTAAGGTTGCTTCTGGGGCCTTTTTGCTACATAAAAACTTTTTAAGCCCACAAATGTTTTTTTATTGAAATGACATACTATACAATACGTGTGCTAGTAAAGGGTAAATACTGCCTATTTTCATTGCTAGCTGACAGCAGAAGTTATTTACAAGCCACATATCCAACATATGTGAAATTAAAATAGAAGTCTGTCATTATGGCATTTTCTGTGTCCTGAATTTATTTTTTTTTTTGGCTGTTTTCTGTCACAGACATCTGTGCTTGCAAGTTACGTTTTCGTTTTATATATTTATTTATTTATGCGAGTTGCCATCAACCCGACATTGGAACAGGCGGCACCCGGAAGCGATGGGCCGTTCCCACCATCTTTAGTCTGGCGCCCTCCTGCCCATCTCATGCTCTAATCTGTCCCCTCACAGACCTCTGCCACTGTGAGCTCACCCAAAGAGCTGAGGTTCATCTGCGAGCATGACACAGACCCAGAAGCCCCAGTTGTCCAGTGAGTCTGGTAGACCCTCACTCCTCCCCCCCCCCCCTCCCCCCCCCCCCCCCCCCCCCCCCCCCCCCCCCCCCCCTTCCCCCCCCCCCCCACCCCTCTCCCCCCATAGCTTCCCAATACAGAATATAATTTA